>DF363820.1:4966-28388 GCA_000787875.1 Solanum virginianum | reverse complement strand
GATAAGTCCCCCATGAGTTTCAATCTGAGAGTCAGCGGATGTGTAACACTAAGACAAATATGCTTCATTTCTTATGTGATGTTGCATTGAATTACATTTTATAGTTTTTATAATCTAATTTTCATAGGAATCATGAGCTATATCCTTTATGTCCTTGATATAATTGAACTTTTATTAATAATTTTGATACGTCGTTCCTTCATTGGCTCTAGTCTGTTCTATGATACTATCTATTATATTAGACTGATTTTCTTTTGTAGGCTGTAGTTATGGAGGCTCGGTTGGGTGTAATGGAGCACTTGAGTTTTGCATAACTTTATTTAGGACGAATAAGTCAGTATGATGGATATCATGTTGTTTGATACTCACCCCTTACTTCTAAATTTGTGTAAGTTGTGAGCTCGAACATCGTTGATTTCTCTCTTCTCAATTTCCAATCGAAGCCATTGGTAAAAGATTGAAAGATATTTGCTAGTCATTCGGCAAAGTCTCATACTCCTTATGATCTCATTTTATTAGAGATACAAAGACATCAAAACTTGTAAACTTTCTTTTAGTTCATAATTTATTTTAGAGGCTTGTACGCTGTAACATCAGGTTTTGAAAATAGTGATAATTGTGATTTTATATTCGTCTTGTTCAACTTGTGTTACTGGTTATTTTTATATTAATCTTATTTTACTTCCTATTCTATCTACATTATTATCATTTTAGACTGACTTATCTTGATAGGTTAGGACAAGTGTCATCACATCCGATTTCGAATAGTGTCAAATGACTATCAAGCTATAAGTGTATCATGAAAATTATTTCTTTAGTGACAAATGACTATCAGTTGGTTGGTTACCTGAAGTCTCACCTTGTTGGCGAGGGTTCGATTCCCCACATTGTAATCCCAAAAAATAAAAATAAAAAGAAACTAATAGGAATAAAAGAATTTGTTTAACCTAATGAGATCACCCCATGCAACCTAAATAATACTTCACCTAAGTAGCTCATATTATTGAGGGAGTATAAGTTATCATCTTCCTCTACGCGCTTATGTTGGTTAAAGTTGTTATTAATCCTTAAAATTCTCTAAAAAGAAATGATAAAACTAATGCCTTAGAGGTTTCTTTCCCCAACTTAATGTTAAAAAGTCATTGAACTTACTATATTGGATTAGATTCTAGACTCAAATAAAGTTCTTAAGATTTTTAATTGGACACATTATTGTCAAATAAAATATAAAAGAGTAAGAAAAATTAGCACGCAAAGCTTTCACATATGCCTCTTAACTTATTATTAAGACAATCAAGTTGAATACATGCAGAAACAGAAGCATCATATTATAACAGTCTATATAGGCAGACAGACATATGTATATCACATTTCGAAAAAAAAAAAATGAATTATGAAAGATCATAATTATTTGACAAATTCATTGAACAAAATATGTGAAATAAACAATTAATTTAGTTAACATACTAAACACATCCATAAAGTTGTAGATGCATTAATTAATACCTATAGGCGAGATACCTAGAAGAAATTCATAATAATAATATGCTAAAATTCAAATTGTTAAGTAAACATATTGAAATTATTCCTTATAGGCATAATAACTATATGACATTTAATGATATAGACATCTTTAGATTAATATTGTTATAAATAGCATACAGAGATACATGATATTAATAACATGAGATGATGACGTATAATTAATCCTTATAAACATTACTTCAAGTTATATATATATATATATATATATAAAAGGGGATGTACAACATGTCTACGTGGCAGTATCCTAATGTAGCCTTAATACTTTATTTTTTTCAAAAATAAAAAAGGATTAAATAAACCCTAAAAGGATGTTACCTTTTCAAAACGACTTCTTCAATCTTTTTCCCCTTTCCATGAGCAAAGCGAAGGCGAACGCCGACTTTCAGCGTTACTGATGTATTCCAATTAAAGTCATCACACCCTTCATGTGTCACCGGAAAGGCCACCTGCAAATGTCTACCACCGTTGTTTCTGTCACCTCCTTTACAAAAAGGCCTTCACTACATATGATTCTTCCATGCTTGACCCTAATTTGTTCCCCAACTTTGACGGCAATGTGACCCCTGTTTTTCAATAGGCGGATAGAACTAACACTACCATATTCGATGGGCGGACGAAACTAACACTTTCATACCGCTGCTTCTCTCATGTCTGCCTCAACACCAAATCCAAAGATTGCTTCTAGTCTGACGGTGGTACTGCTTCGACACAATTTTATCATTAACACCACTTCTTTTTCCGTTCCATACCTACAATCTCTCTATTTTTGTAATGACCTCAAAGGTCATTTCTGGTATTTTTGATGAAATTATGATTTTGACCCTCCCAAAAGTTATCTTGGGTCATTTTTGGATAAGTACAAAAGTTGGAGTTTGAAAATATCATAAAAAGTTGGAGTTTGAAAATATCGTAAAAAGTTGAAGTTTTGCAAAAAAAAAAAAAGCGTTTCAAAAGGCTTAGAGTTGAAAATTTCAAGTTTTGTGGTCATTTCAAGTTTTGAGTGTCAGAATTTGATTCCATCAATTTCATTTATTTTGGAATGCTAAATCTGTTCTACGAGAACTTGCAAAACTGAATTTGGAGTTAAAATGAATATTTTAGGCCCAAAGTTGCTTTTTTAGTTCATTTTGGCTCATAGATCTGACTTTGGTCAACACTCGGAGTTCGGAAGCTCGTATAAAAATTTCATCAATTATAGTAGCTCTGGATGATCGAACCAATGCTAGAAATAGTCTCGTGTTAGTTTTTGGAGTTTTTAAGGGTAGTTTTGATATTTCAAGCGTCAAACTACTTTATTCAAATTGCATTGGTGATTGCGTCGTTAAGGTCCCAAAATCAAATTTTGATGTTTTCATTGAGTTCACCTAATGAGATCACCCCATGCAACCTAAATAATACTTCACCTAAGTAGCTCATATTGTCCCAAAATTCAATTTTTGTGTTTTTATTGAGTTTGGATCGCCGTTTCTGGTATGGATGCATATTTGATTTATGAAATTCTGATTTCGAATGAGTTTTGAGTGCCTATTTCGAGTTTTGGTTCTATTGTGCATTGCTAGTGGAGGGCATATGGTGCATGTTCCATTTGCTCTTCGCGTTCATGGGCCTGAGACCACCTTCGCGGAGGTGTAGGTATATTACCCTCTGCGTTCACGGGCCTCACTACCGCGTTTACGAGCCTCACTGCCACATTCGCGGAGTATACTCCAGTAGACCTCCATGTTCCCAAATAAGGCTCCGCGTTCATGGAGCATTAATGATGCATGGACAGTGTCTCCTTTTAAAAGACGTGATTTAAATCATTTTCACCATTTTCAACTTTTTTAGCTTCATTTTCAAGGGAGATTTCATGAGTTTTCAAGGGAAAGTGATTGAGTAACTATCTTCTAACCTATTTCAACTATTTCCATTGATTAATTAGTGTTTTTAACTTCTAATTTGGGGATTTAATGGTGAAAATTGAGATTTTTTGGATTAGAATTTTCTAAACTTAAATCATCAATATCTCCCTTATTAGCTTTATTTTTGAAATCGATTTCGTCGTTGAATTCTTGATTTCGAGACTTTATTTGAGGCAAGTGGACTTCTAACATTTTGTTAAGTATGGATGAACCTTGTATGCTCATATGTGCATGGATTTTAGTACTTTAAAGGATAGAATTCTAACATAGTAGGTTTGATCATAATATGTCAGAGTGAATGGTTGTTCTTATGGTAATATATTGACTTATAAATTAACTATAGATTCATACCTTATGCAGTCTTGTGAATCATTTGATATTGATAGAGATATGGTGGTTATATTGAGGTATGATTGATATATTGATACTGTTGTGATATTGGGACACTTGAGAATTATACTATTTCTATTGTTGATATACATGATGCATATAGACATCCTGCATACTCTATTTCCTTGAACCTGATTAATGTGTTATTATTATATGCTTGCTTATAGATCTATTGATGAGGAAAAGTTGAAGGAAAATGGTTCGGGTTAGTGGAAAAGAAAAGAGAAAGAAAAGAAATGAAAATCCAAAGGGAAATGGTTCCCACTAGATATGAAAGTTATTGCTGAAGGAAAATGGTTCTGGCGGATACATGGTCCATATATGGCCCCTATGGGTTCTGACTGTGGCATATTTGTGATCACAAATATGTATCGTAGAGCAGACATGCATCACGATTATTTGACATTGCATTGTATAGTATACTCTCATGGTATCCACTTTATCTCATATCATACCTGATTGATATAGTTGTATGCTGTTCATGAGATTGTGTACTTATTGTATCTCTGATCTTGCTGTAAGTGTTTGATCTATCTATATACTGGTGTATCGAGATACTATGCTAGAAGATGAGTATATCTATATTATTGTGACCTGTACATTATATTGTGCTAGAACATTTCTGAGTGCATGGTCGTAGTTCCGCGGATTGTAGTTGGGATTTAAGAGGTTACTCATGTTCTTCATTTCTTTACTTTAGATTAGTTCCATTTGCTGAGTACCATGTTGTTTGGTGCTCATCTCTTACTACATTTTGTAGGTTGTGAGCCCGGTCCATCTTAGTAGGCTTCCTTCTTGTTAGATCGAGCTTTTAAATTTCTTACGAGGTAGTTGCTTATGTCTTCAGCAAGCCTTGATGATCCCACTTTTATGTATTAGTTCTATTTGAGGACTAGACATTATGCCTTGTATATCATTTGAGTATTCTATACATAGAGACTTGTACACATGATACCAGTCCTTGGGATAGTTGTAATTTGTTTTCTGCTTATCTGTATATTTAGACTGTTATCTTTTGCTTTTAATCTCTAATGTTAAGTTATTTGGATTTTGGGCTGATTCGTCTTGGTGGGTTAGATGAGTGCCATCACAAAATTTTGAGTTGTGACATATTTACTCTCCTATATATATTTCTACGCTAACTCATGATTCGCTCGTGCTGCCTCAACACCCTATCTGATGATAACTTCTATCTTGATGGTGGTGATTGCTTCAGCACAATTTTAAAATCAACGCCACCTCTTCCTTCCCGTTCTATACATGTAATTTTTTGATTTATTCTCAAATAAATATTCCTATGCTCACTTTTTGCTTGCATCTTACTTATTTTGTGATTTATTTCACTCTCACAGGTTTCTTATCTTTTCTAGATATTGAAATTATGTTATGGTTGATGGAGAGGAGACTTACAAAAAAAATAAAGAATTGCCAATGCAGGCTTTTGCTTTTTCTATTGCACCAATCACCATGGTAAGGATCATCCAGGTAACCTGATTTGCTCCAACTTTGATTAGCTACTGTCTCATGAAAGTCTTCATTACCTTTTATATAACTATCGTGTTCCCATCTCCTCCCTTTTGATTTCCTCTTTTCGCCTCCCTCTGTATCTTTGGAATTTTTTTTAAATGCCAAGTTACTTGTTATTTCTAGAGTGTCATATTGACCAACAAAGATATATAGGACACCTTGCAGGTTAACACATTCACTTCTATGTTTTCTTGAGGTAACGCTTTATCATTTGTTGAAGTATTAAATACATGGGGCCAATAATTAAATACCGTAACATTTACAGAAAATCTATTTATGTGGTAGGATTACCATCTGAAGATAATATTGCCTTAGTTTACCTTGCTATAATGCCGCTCCTTCCTTCCCTTTTCATACATGTAATTTTTCGATTTACTCTCCAATAATATTCCTACACTAACTTTCTGCTTGCATCTTACTTATTTTGTGATTTATTTCTCCCTCACAGGTTTCTTCTTTTTTCATGGATATTGAAATTATAATATGGTCATTGAAGAGGAGATTCACAAAAAAATAAAGAATTGCCAATGTAGACTTTTACTTTTTCTACTGTACCAATTACTCACGCTAAGGATCATCCAAGTAACCTGATTCCCACTTGCTTCAACTTTGCTTAGCTACTGTCTCATGAAAGTCTTCATTACTTTTTATATAACTATCGTGTTTCCATATGCTCCCTTTTGATTTCCTCTTACCGCCTCTTTCGTATTTTTGAATTTTTTTAAACGTTAAGTTAATTGTTATTCTTGGAATGTCATATTAATCAACAAAGATATATAGGATACCCTGTAGGTTAATACATTTCACTTCTATGCTTTCCTGAGGTAACGGCTTAGCATTTGTTGAAGTAGTAAATATATAGAGGCAAAAATTAAATGTCATAACATTTACAACAAATTCTTTTATATGGTAGGATTACCATCTAAAGACAATGTTGTCTTCGTTTACATTGCTGCAACGTTGCTTCTTCCTTCCCGATTTACTCTTCAATAAATATTCCTACGCTAACTTTCTGCTTACATCTTACTTATTTTATGATTTATTTTTGCCTCACAGGTTTCTTCTCTTTCTTGGATATTGAAATTATGCTATGGTCGATGGAGAGGAGACTCATAAAAAAATAAAAAATTGTCGATGCTGACTTTTACTTTTTCTACTGCACCAATCACTCACGCTAAGGATCCTCCAGGTAACCTGATTCTCACTTACTCCATCTTTGCTTAACTATTGTCTCATAAAAGTCACCATTACCTTTTATAAAACTATCGTGTTCTGATTTACTCCCATTTGATTCTCTTACCACCTCCATCTACATCTTTGAAAAGTTTTTTAAACGCCCAGTTAATTGTTATTCCTAGATTGTCATATTAACCAATAAAGATATATAGGACACCCTTCAGGTTAACATTTTTTACTTCTATATTTTTCTGAGGTAACGACTTAGCATTTGTTGAAGTAGTAAATATATAGAAACAATAAATAAATATCGTAATATTTATAGTAAATCTATTTATGTGGTAGGATTACCATCTGAAGACAATGTTGCCTTCATTTACGTTGTTGCAACACTGCTTCTTCTTTCTGTTTTCATATGTGTAATTTTTTGATTTACTCTCCAATAAATATTTCTACGCTAAATTTTTATTTGCATTTTACTTATTTTGTGATTTATTTCTCCCTCATATGTTTCTTCTCTTTCTAAGATATTAAAATTATGCTATGATCGGTGGAGAGGAGACTCATAAAAAAATAAAAAGTTGCCAATGCAGGCTTTTTGCTTTCTCAATTGCACCAAATACCCATGCTAAGGATAATCAAGGCAACCTGATTCCCACTTGCTCCAATTTTGCTTAACTACTGTGTAATGAAAGTCTCCATTACCTTTTATAAATCTGTCGTGCTCCTATCTGCTCCCTTTGATTTCTCTTACACCCTCACTCCTGTATTTTTGAGAAATTTTTTAAATGTCAAATTAATTGTTATTCTTGGACTATCATATTGACCAATAAAGATATATATGGGACACTATGCAGGTTAACACATTTCACTTATATGTTTTCCTAAGGTAACACCTTAGCATTCGTTGAAGTAGGAAATATATGGAGCCAATAATTTAATGTCGTAACATTTACAACAAATCTATTTATGTGGTAGGATTATCATCTGAAGACAATGCTGCCTTTGTTTATATTGCTGATGAACTTACAACCTCTCTATATTTTGCTGCTATTATACATTCTTACAGGCCTTTCTTTATTTTGCTTCTATTGTTCGTTCTTGTGGTACAAATATTCAGATCATCCTCCACTCTTATGATGCTTCTACCACTTTATTCACTAACTGTGTGTCTGGTACTTACACCATCAGTTTACTATCTCTATGCATGGTATTTACATCATCATTTAATCTATTGTTGCACTTCACTTATTTGTATTCATGATTACATTCTCATGACGTGAAACCTTTTTTCATGTAATTGCTTATAAAATATAACACAAATAATTAGTCCTCTTGGTTAACATGCTTAGCGAATCATCAAATCATATTTAAAAACATACTATGTACTCTACCTTAATTTGTTATTGATTAATATGCCGCTTTTTATATGTCCTTATTCTACACGTATCTATCTCCAGCCTTAGTTAAATCAAACTTATTCCTATTTGACCAACAATCCCTTTTTACTAGCTCTATTTCAAAAATTTCCTTTTATTTTGCTATGGCCTAAGAACTACTTCTTAAAAGTTTATTGTAGACTCGTAAAATAACAACCATCCCTCTAGGCTAACGCATTTACTGCTCAACAAATCATGCTTTCTCCTATTACAATGGAGGTTATTAAGTAAAAGAAAATTTTGATAATGATTTTTCCCTGTATGCCTGCCATTTTAGCTTTATCAAAATGGTTTTGCCCACATTGTTAACTAAAAAATGAGCCAACTACCTTACCATTCTTCCCACAGTATTTTATCATTTCGGTTTCGTTATACATTACTCCCACTTTAAAAGATTCGTGCTACTTACTTGCACTCTGTTTAATGCATCAATTGATCTATGAGAACATAATATTTGCTTTGATAACCACTTGCTAACATGCACCCGTGACAGTGCTTCATGACTTTTTCTCGTAGAAACATTGTTTATCAGTTGCACTTTCAATAGAAATGGACTGCCTTTATCTATATGCCCATCTAACACTGTCAGTCCTCCTGTTATTACTCTACACTATTACTATACACTTTTGCCTGCAATTCTACCTTCTCACATGAAAATCGCACTATTACTATCTCACCAATGCAACCATGACTTACTATGCCAAATCTTCTAACTCAAAGTGATGACCTGATGGAGGCAAATAACATAGTACGTCATGCATACCGACATCTTGCAGATACTTACCCAGGTATTGTTTAAATTATACCTTATACTACTTTGCTTTTCTCCGCCAACAATATTGCTTCTTTTTAACAGTAACAAAATAGCCACTAGTCCCTCAAGAACAGACTCAGATTCACCTGTCACAACTGCGGATTGAATATATGAGGGAGAAAAAAGCACAATTAAGAACCACAATATACAAATGCATTTGTCCAAATCCCAATTGAGGTAAATAATTATTGCCATTTTGGTTTTATATGTACAAGAATAATGTTATCCCATATATCCACTTTGTCTTACTTTTAACTGTTTACTCGTAGTAAAATGTTATCATTTTCATAATGTTTCTACAAAAAAATCATTTATGTGGTAGGATTACCATATGAAGACAATGCTGCCTTCGTTTATGTTGCTGCAATGTCGCTTCTTCGTTCCCTTTTCATACATGTAATTTTGGATTTACTCTCTAATAAATATTCCTATGCTAACTTTCTGCTTGCATTTTACTTATTTTTAGATTTATTTCTCCCTCTCAGGTTTCTTCTCTTTTCTGGATATTGAAATTATGCTATGGTCGTTGGAGAGGAGGCGCACAAAAAGATAAAGAATTTTCAATATAGGCTTTTACTTTCTCTGTTGCACCAACCACCCACGCTAAGCATCATCCTGGTAACTTGATTCCCACTTGCTCTAACTTTGCTTAACTATTACCTTATGAAAATCTCTATTACCTTTTATACAACTATCGTGTTCCCATCTGTTCCCTTTTGATTTTCTCTTACCACCTCCCTCTGCATCTTTGGGAAATGTTTTAGATGCCAAGCTAATTGTTATTCCTGGAGTGTCATATTAACCAATATGATATATAGGATACCTTAGATGTTAACACATTTCACTTCTATGTTCTTCTGAGGTAACACCTTAGCATTTGTTGAAGTAGTAAATATATGGAACCAATAATTAAATCCCATAATATTTACAATAAATCTGTTTATGTGGTATGGTTACCCTCTAAAGACAATGTTGCCTTCATTTATGTTGCTTCTGCACTTACAACCCCTCTATATTTTGCTGCTATTATACATTCTTGTGGGCCTTTCTTTATTTTGTTGCTATTGTATATTCTCGCGGTACAAATATTCAGATCATCCTCCACTCTTTTTCTGCTTCTACCACTTTTTTTACTAGCTATGTGTATGGTACTTACACCATCATTTTAGTATCTCAGTGTATGGTATTTATATCATCATCTAATTTGTTACTGTACTTCGCTTATTTATGTTCATGGTTACATTCTTATGATGTGAAACCTTTTTACATGTAGTTGCTTATAAACTATCACACAAATAATCAGTCTTCTTGGTTAGCATGCTTTACGAATAATCAAACCATATTTAAAGACATATTCTATGCATCCTACCTTTGTTATTGATTACTACGTCATCTCTTTATATGTCCTTATTGTACATGCATTTGCCTCCATCCTTAATTAAATCAAACTTATTCCTATTTGATCAACAATCCCTTTTTATTGCCTCTATTTCAAAATTTTCCTTTGATTTTGCTATAGCCTCAGAACTACTTCTTAGAATTTTACTGTAAACCCGTAAAGTAACAACCAGCCCTCTGCACTAATGCATTTACTACTCAACTCATGCTTTCTCCCACTACGCTGGTGGTTCTTAAGTAAAATAAAATTTTGATAATTATTTTTCCATGTAAGCCTGTCGTTTTAGGTTTACCAAAATGATTTTTCCCATATTGTTAACTAAAAAATGATCCAACTACTTTACCATTCTTCCCGCAGTACTTTATCATTTTGATTTTCTTTATACATTATTTTTGCTTTAAAAAATCCACGCCATATACTTGCACTCTGTTTAATGCAACAATTAATCTGCGAGAACACAACATTTGCTTTAATAACCACTTGCTAACAAGCAGCCGTGGCAGTGCTTCATGACTTTTTCCCATAGAAACACTTTTTATCACTTATATCGTCGGTAGAAATTAACTCCCTTTATCGACATGCCCATCTAACACTGTCAGTCCTCCTGTTATTATTCTCCACCACTAGTATATACTTTTATAATTTTACCTTCATACATGAAAAACACACTATTATTATCTCCAATGCAACCATGGCTTACTACGCCAAATCTTCTAACTTGCAGTAATGAACTGAAGGAGTTCCGTGTTCATTCACTCATTTTTATTTTTATTCTTTTTCTTTTTCGCTGGTCACCAATTTTTCTTTCCCCTATTTTCCCATTTTCTATAGTACAGGAAGTGTTTTCTGTGCTCATTCACTCATTTTTATTCTTTTTCTTTTTCGCTTATTGCTTTGCTCACGGTCACAACCCATTTCTTTTTCTCTTTTTATCACTTTATTCTTTTCCACACTCATTTTTCTGCTCTCCTGCACTAGCCACCCTCAACTTAAGCCTTGGGCTTGGGTCAAGGTTCGCAATATCTTTCTAAAGGATCAAGTCCAACATAAGCCACCCTCAACTTAGGCTTTTGCCCTAGGCGATGGTTCATAATGTCCTTGGAGAGACCAGGGCCAAAACAGAGATCAATAGATAGATTGGGGAGGTGAATTTGGGTGATTTTATAGAAAAGGTCCATTTAGGCTCAAATTTTGGTTCGAAGGGACAATTTCATTTGGTTGGTCAATTTTTCTTGTCTAAGTGACTATTCAACAACAATGGCCTAAGATCCCCTCCTAATCCAGTCATTCAAGTATTTCAGTTGGACTAACTAGGCAAGTTCTATCTCACAAGTGCATCGATGAAATTACGGCAATTACCTTGCATACACATGGCACATCTTTTACACTAGTTGGTACTAAATTACATAGGTCTACTTCATTAATCAAAATTGCAACCATACATATATAATCCGTACGCTAATTGTGCAAGTTAGTTAGGATGAGATGCAATCACATATATACTTAGCATTGTTAACATGGAACATCACGAAGATCACATAAGGGTTACCCTAGACTACTGTGACACTTATATTTATACTAACAATATGACCTAAACATGCTAGTTGTGCTAGATAATGCACTTGAGAAAAAAGAAACATGACAAGAAAAATTCTCAAGTGGCAGTATGCCCCACCCCCTCCAAAAAGACAGTGTAGTGTCCTCATGACACCATGACACATAAAATGAACAGATAAGGGGATAAAACATACCTGGGATGCCCTAGGCATCAATAGTGTTTGTGGGATCGGGCCCTTCTGGGGTATCCTCATCAGCATATGTAACACTCGGTCTAAAGGTGCTAGTAGAGGCTCCTGCCCGTACCGCCTCTACGGCCATCCGCTCTCATTCGACCCGTTCAACTACGGCTTGGCACTGGGCCCTGGCGGCCTTGCACATCATCCGGTCTTCTTCCCACTGGGGGTATGGGGAGGACTCTATTGTTGACCCTGACATTTACCCTTGTTCTTTCTCCTAGGTTGCTCCATGGGTAGCGCGGGTACCTCAAATAGGGCTGATGGAACACCCATATCTCATCCAGTACCGGCGCTATTAGTATATTGAATAGGTTCATCCATAACTCTAGGTGTGGGACTGGTGTAGGGGCTTGGCACTGCTCAGTCAACTTAGCAATTTGGGCTTTCATCCCATTCACTATCTGTACCAGATCCTTCATTTCATCTCCAGTCATACTCCCGAACATGCTGTGGAAGTATCTATCCAATGTGCTGACTTGGCTCTGTAGGGTGGCGATTTGGCTCTTCAGGGTGTCGTCACATTGGTCCACCACCCACTGTGAATGAGACTAGACAATGTGAGGGATACGATCTACGATCTGATCAACATTGGCCAGTGTCTGCCTCTGGTCCGCCACTAATCTAGCCAAAAACTCATAGGGCACATATGTATACCCTTGTTACAATGGAGGAGCTGCACCACTACCCTCGGGCTACTCAGAAGTCATGCCTGATGGTGGGACAGTGATGTAGTCCTAAAATGGCAAGGATTGCTGTGGAGGTGCGGATGGGAAGTTGGTCAGCCCCCTACCGAATGTGTTCTGCTCCTTATGAGTAGGTTTTAGACATCCTTGATCAGGGCAATGTTGGCTACGCCCTTGGGGGCTATCCTCTTGTCCAAAAAATACGTAGTAGGAACACCAGCCTATTTGCACAGGGCACGAACCAGGCATGAGAAGGGCATGCCAGCTCTCTCAAATAAAGCTCGGTCCTGCATCTCAAAGCAATGATTCGGCCCATATTTATTTTGAATCTGGACAGTAGGCATGCTATAACAGAAACATGTGATGGTTGGAGTGTATTATCATTTTCTATGGGTCTCAGCCTAGCCTGTGCCACCAAGCACCAGAATTTTGCAAGAAATGTCAACAATGATTTGGCGATAGGACACTTGGGGTTTATCACCCAAGTCGCCTTCGCCCCCTAAATGGCTATTCGCTCTGCTATCCATCCTAACAGTGCAACCTTAGATGATGAATTAGACATCCGCACCGCATCCATAATCTGTATGTGTCTCTCCATAAACTGGGCATCTGGAGGAGCTTAGTAATCTGGCCCAAATAGGAACCGATTGATGGTGGTTTCTAATATATTCACTAGTGTGCCACGCACTGTTACATGTGACCTCGGGGACTTAGTAAGGATGACCTGTCTATTCATATTTCCTAATTGGGTCCCTTCCATTGAGTTTAGGAGGCTGGCGGTATAGTTGAAATAGAACTCTTCAATAATGGCGGGCCCATAATACCTTGGTGGTTGGGCCTTCCAATCGAATTGATATGAATTAAAAGTATCTTTGATGTTCGAAACTCTGTCAAGTTGGTCAGTTATTACCCGAACCTCCCGAAGGACTGGCCGCTGTTTGAACCCCTTGGAACCTTTTCTAATATTGTTGGTGTAGATGTCCTTACCGCCTGGGATTATCCACCAACCCCTCAGAAAGACAATAAGTGCCCGGGTTGTTTCAAGGTCTGTCGTCCGGGAGATTGCAAAATGAATGGCCTCGTCATTACTGTCTTGAATTTCGACCTCATTCGCCTGCTCTTCAGTGTCATGACCCTCAGCCTCCGGAGTTTGCCCCTGCTCGTCCTGGTCTGACGTGTTCTCTTGTTTTGGGGCAGCTGCCTCCTTCTCAACTCTCGTGGATGGGGCCTCCTTTTCAGATTGGGGGGCTCTGTGATGGCTTGATGCCCGGGCCCATGTAGAATAAAGAGAGTGGGAGAAGACATTGCCTCTATAGCAAACTTCGGACCCACTAGAGGAGTCATTAGCCGAGTCACTCCCAGCCTAATTGCTAGATGATACAGTGGGGGAGTCATGGAGGCATGACATAGGCTCATCCCTATCACTGCGTCTGACTAAGCTTCATCGTGGACCCATAGTACCTGCAAGTGCCACAAAAGAATACACATTTTTAGAAATTATTAAACACGCAGGTTGATGCACTAATGGGCACTCAAACTTCCCCTGTGCCATAAAAGTGACGATAAACCCTTAAGAATAGCGTCACCCGGTCTATCATAGGGTCATTGCACTTAACGAACATATGTGACTTAAAATCAAAATTGACAGAAGTAAACTACTACAGGTGGGGCGGGGGTAACGAAACCCTACATGGCCTATGTAACACGACATGGTCCATGAACGGGCTCGTCTAGGGTCACTTGGTCGTTGCTCTAAAGGATAGCATGGTACAGACCATTACACAGTCCATGAGCCATGACATGGACCGTTTAGCCGGCCGTCCGGCCCCCCATTATCCCTTTGTCGACTGAATATCCACATACACACAAGTTCATGCCATTTCACCTCACTTAACCATGATTCAAGCAACACAATAGCTTATATAAATCAATTTCCCCAAAAAGCATGTCAAAAAGCAACAAAAATCCTCACTTTTCATGGTTTAAACTTTAAGAACTCAACAATGGTGATTTTCACCACTACATGCATGCCCAATATCAACAATGTAAGTTATGATGCTTTAAATCAAGAAAGAACTAATCTTCAACTAAGATCTACACATGCACACACCAAAATCAACATTAGAAGGTAGAGAAAGGAAGTTCTTACTCAGTGAATAGCAAAGAAGAAGAGAACTTGCTTGAAAAACTTGATAACCACACTTAGTTTAAGCTACAAATCATGTGATTAATTCATGAATCGTTACAAATAAGATGATACTTTATTGGGATTTGAAGAGAGAAGGTGAGAAAAGGGAAGTGGGAGCCGTGAGAGTTAGAGTGAGAAAGAAAAAATGAAAACTGAATTTTTGGGACCAAGTGGGATTACTTAAAGCCTTGGTCAAACAGTTGACAGATCAACGTTGACTGGATAGGCAGCCAAACGGCCTGTGACACATGTAGCAGTATGTATGGACTATCCGTTGGCCCAACCTTGGCAAATTTATGAACTTACCTAGTCAAGGGGTAATTGGTGCACCTAGACAGGACATTAGACGAACTGTGACACGTTGCACGATCCATGTGGACCGGCCATGTCACCCCACTTGTCCAAAAATCATTGCGCTATCCGGATGACTGGCCATACGGGTTGTGTTAATATCAATGGGCCGTGTAGATACCTGTGTGTCCTGACTTAGCTCTATCACTACATGCACTTGCCCAAGTCCCAAATGCAATGCCAGATGGGCACCAACATGAGCCATCCCACGTCATATGGACTATGCAGATGCATATGGCCTTCCACTTGGCCAAATTTTGGCTGCTCTGACATTCAGTCATGCCGTCCACCTCACATACGCCGTCGACCTCTAAAATAGAACTTGTATCTGGAAGCACAAAGCAAAAATAAGAAATTGCATGACATATAAATTAAAGCTTTTTTTAATAATAATTATTACAATACATGGGTTGCCTCCTATGGAGCGCTTGATTTAATGTTGTGGCATGATGCATTGTCTTGACTACTTAGACTTTGTCATGGAGTAAGACCTCTATTTTTGAGTCCTCTTCTGCTACACCCACATATTGGTTCACTCGCTGGCCATTTACCTTGAATCGATCCATATTCTCTACTTATAGTTCAATTGCACCATAGGAAAATACCTGGCTGATTGTGTACGGGCTAGACTACCTTGACTTGAGCTTACCTGGGAAGAGCCTCAAGCTGGAGTTATATAAAAGTACCTTGTCACCAATACTAAAACTCCAATGAGCAATACGCATGTCATGTTGGATTTTTATCTTCTCTTTGTACAATGCTACACTCTCATATGCTTGGAGGCAAAACTCATCCAACGCATTGAGTTGGTCAAGTCTCAAGTCAACAACCTCCTCCCAATTCATGTTGAGCTTCTTTAAAGCCCAGAGTGCTTTGTGCTCAAACTCCACGGGCAGATAACAGGCTTTACCAAACATCATCTACTTTGGAGACATACCAATAGGTATCTTGTAAGTTGTCCTGTAGGCCCAAAGTGCATCGTCAAGCTTCCTCGCTCAATCTGTCCGGGTAGCATTCACAGACTTGGTCAGGATTTCCTTGATCTCTCTGTTCGACACTTTAACCTATCCACTAGTCTGCGGGTGATAAGGTATGGTAACCTTATGCTATCGTACTCTATATTTTGGTAGCACCAGATGGAAAACCTTATTACAAAAGTAAGAACCCCATCACTAATGATAGTTCTGGGTGTCCCAAATCTAGAAAAGATGTTCCACCTCAGAAATTGGATAACACTTTTGCTCTCATTGTTTGTTAATGCCGCCACCTCCACCCATTTGGAGACGTAGTCCACCACTACCAGGATGTACTTTATTCCATAAGAATTCATAAATAGGCCCATGAAGTCCATGCCTCAGACGTCAAAAATCTCTACCTTAAGAATAGGGGTCATGGGCAACTCTTGGCGCTTGGAGATGTTACCCTGTTGCTTGCACTGATCACACCCAAGCACCAAGTCATGAGCATCTTTATAGATGATGGGCCAGTAGTACTCACATTAGAGAGTCTTCTTTGCCATTCTAGCCCCACCATGATGACCCCCACTGCGGATGAGTAATAGGCCTCCATTATGCTCAATATCTCCACCTCTAGAATGCACCACCTGATTACCTCGTCCGCACATATTTTGAATAAGTACAGGTCATCCCAGAAGTAACTGCGCACATCAAAAATAAACATTTTTCTCTAGTGAGGGTTAAAGCCCTCTAGTATAATATCGCTTACGAGAAAGTTAGCAAAATTAGCAAACCAAGGAATGAGGTCAACAGAAGCTGTCAATACCTGCTCATCAGGAAAGGAATTATCGATGTTCAACCAATCCTTCAGTCTTAACTCATCCTTCTATCTGGACAAGTGGTCTGCTACTTGGTTCTCAGATCCTTTTTTCTAGGACCTCGAAGTCATACTCTTGCAGCAAGAGAACCCATCTGATCAACTGCGGCTTAGCATCTTTCTTAGCCATAAGGTATCTCAAGGCCGTATGGTCGGTGTGCACTATTGATTTGGTGCCCAATAAGTATGGCCAGAACTTGTTGAATGCATATACCATACCTAGCAATTCCTGCTCAGTCACTGTAGAGTTCTTTTGAGCATCATTGAGGGTCTTGCTGGTGTAGTACATGGGGTGGAAGATCTTATTGCGCTTTTGTCCAAGCACAACACCCACAACAATTCTGCTTGCATCACACATTACCTCAAACAGTGCAATCCAGTCAGGTGCAACTACCACAGACACGGAAATCAGCTTTTGCTTCAGTGTCTCAAAGGTATGCTTGCAGCTATCATCAAAGTGGAACTTTGCATTCTTCTCCAATAGCTTGCACAAGGGATGTACCATCTTAGAGAAGTCTTTGATAAATCGGAAATAGAAACCGGCAAGCCCAAGTAAACTCCAGACCCCCTTTACAGATATGGGGGGTGGCAGCAGTTTCTCAATTACCTCGATCTTCGCTTTATCCCCTTCTATTCCCTTCTCAGAAATCATATGGCCAAGAACTATCCCCTCTTTGACCATAAAGTGGCACTTCTCCCAATTCAGCACCAAGCTAGCCTCCTCACAACGCTGTAGTGCCCTGGTAAGATTCAACAGACATATATCAAAAGAATCACCCACTACAAAGAAGTCATCCATAAACACCTCGAGTGTGTCTTCAACCATGTCAGAGAAGATTGATATCATACAATGTTAGAAGGTGGTTGGGGTATTGCACAGCCCAAAGGACATCCTTCTAAAATCAAATGCATTTTTGTCATTGTCAACCACGATCATGCCCACCTTCTTCGGGATACACTACACTGGACTGGCCTACTTGTTATCAGAATAGGGTATATCACCCCAGCATCCAGCCACTTGATGATCTCTTTTTTCACCACCTCTTGCATAGGTGGGTTTAGCTTGCATTGATGCTTAATGCTGGGCACACAGTTGTCCTCCAATTTTATCTTGTACGTGCATATCCCTAGAGGGATCCCTATGATATCTGCAATGGTCTAACCAATAGCTCGCTTAAACTTTTGGACCCCCATTAATGCCTCCACCTGATTTTAATGAAGATCTGTAACTATAATCATAAGAAGAGTGTTGTTAGTTCCTAAAAATACATACTTGAGGTGTTGGGGTAGCTCCTTGAGCTCTACAGCTGGAGGCTCCTCGATGGATGGTTTAGCAGGCAGTCTAGACTTGTTCTGCAGATCTAAGTCTAACTTTATAGGGGATAAATGGCTTGGTCCCCCTACCTTACAGCGCATTCACAGTGTCAACGTAGCCAGTAATTCTATCATCTGGGAAGTTCACCAACACCGCTTCTAATGTGTCTACACTTATCATTTCCTCAAGTGGGATCTCAGAAAGACAATTATCTTCAATGTCTAGGATGGACATCACCGCCACCTCTTTAGGTTGCTTCCATGCAGCACAGACATTGAACTTCACCTCTTTCATGTTGAGTCTGAATGTTAGCTCCCCTCGTTCCACATCTACCAAGTAGCCTTACATACCTTGCTGAATGACCTCACTATTACCTCGAGACAACCTTTTCTTACTCCAAATATTTATCTACAATATAGTAGGTGATAAAACTATCATTAGCAACTAATAGACACATCTTGGAAGCCCAATCTCATAAAAAAACAACACACGGGCAGCATGCATATAGTTATAAACCTGAGCGTATTCTTTCAACCTTTTCACCCCTAATCATATTTCCTAATACACATTCTTATATACACATCATGTGCAGCCTATTTTAGGTTCTTAACAGCCTTATAACATCCCACAAAATAGAACACATAACAATTCTACACAACATACAAATGGGCAGCATAACGTTACATCCCTTCGCTACATTTCAACGCTGATAATTCCAAACCTGTTCCAATATTAACCAAACTGTATCCAACATCTTTTTAGACATAAAACCAGTATTAAAATAGTCTAAAAATACTCCCAAACCAGGTGAAGGTCGTGACATAATAATTCCTAATTTTCAGCTCATAAGTTTCTTGCCTATAGCTTCATCCGAACCTGCATTGCTGGGCATAATAGGGTCAGAGAGTACCTTACCATTCCTTGTGGTTATGACCATGCAATGACAGTTATTCTTTGGGTTTTAAATAGTGCCACTTGGTAGTGACCCAACTTTTCTCTGGTTTATGGCTACTGACAATTGACCAATCTGCTCTAATTGCTTGATTGAGGTAGAATGCGAGTCGACCAACTGTCGAACATTTGACATCTTCCTTTTTATATCTCACATCCCTACCTCTATGGACTCAACCTTACTAAATACCTTTTCCATCATTTCTTCTAACTTTGAGTTTTTGCCACTATCATTTTGATGCTCATGGTTCCTATAACTGTCTCTGTTCTTCCAGTTTCCTTGATGGTTTTGATCACGACTATAGTTCTGACCTTGATTACCAGTGTTGTATAGCCGGTAACCCCCCTGGCTACCTAAGAAGTTTGCCTCTTCGTCAAAGTTATAGCCTTGTTCATCGTGCCTAGGCATTGTATCTACAACTTTTACCTTTTCTGCTCCTTCTAAGAAAGGCTTTGCCAGCAGTTCCAGTTAGGTATTCATGTATGCCATGTCTTGATCCCGTTCCTCGTGCTTTCATCGTTGCTCCTCCATCATTTCAATGATGAGCCCCAAACAGTCTCCAACTCTAGTATACTATGCTTTGTTGTTCTTGGCTACCTGGTCTAAGATCACCACGATTTCTGGGAAAGTCTTAGACATGTGTGACTTCACACAAGCAACATCAACAATCGGCTTTGTAAAAAAATTGCAGGATCTGTAGAAGACTTTCTTCAAATGCTCATCTGTGAGGAGATAATTGGGACACTGCGTAAGCTTCTGCCTGAATCTCTCCCAAGTCTCATGTAATGCTTCAATCGGCAGTTGCTTGTGAGAGCCAATGTCATCTGTGATTTTGAGCTATTTTAATGCAGGGAAGAATCTCTCCAAGAATGCCTCCTTTAACTCTCCCCAAGTATAGATAGAATCATGTGGAAGCTCATTGAGCCACTTAGTTGCTACACCAGAAAGAGACAATGGGAATAATCGCAACCTAATTGCTTGCTGACTGACCTTAGGAATCTCGGACGATTGGCATGTTGCCAGAAAGTTGAGGACATGCTGATTTGCATCCTTAGTTGCTGCTCCGCTGAACAACCCTTTCAACTGCAGCATCTGCAGCTTAGTGCTAGTGATAGTGAACTTAACACCCGTGGGTAGTGGGGGAAGTATAATTGCCCCAGTTGTCCCAGTACCCTCATCATCATCATTCACATTGTGGGGTGGCTGAGGAACTTGGGGTCTCACACCGGGCAGTAGTATATGTCTAAGTGGTGCTGCTGGTGGTACCTTACTGCCAACATTTTCATCATTACCCAAACCGTCGTTACCCCCACCTACAGGGTTTACTGCTAATTCTCTCTATCTGGCTGCTTCGCATTCTTGGGCATTCATTCTACAGATTGATTTAGTAAGCTCAGGGTCTTAGGGAACAAGTGCTTCACCCTTGCTACGGGTGTTTGGCATGCAACACCGGCTCCCTACCAAGAGAGAAAAATAAGAAACAAAAGTACAATTAGGGACTAGTATTACAAACTGAAAATAGAAACTAATAGACTATTACTTCGCTATATTCCCCGGCAACGGCGCCAAAATTTGATAAGCCCAAATTTACACTCCAAATGGAATAGTAAAGTGATCGTTGATCAAATATAGAACTCAACCAGAGTTGAGATCGATCCTATAGAGAATGCGTGAGAATATATCTATTAGCACCGACTTCAGATGTAATATCTATTCTTGAAACAAAAGTGCATAAAGTAAATATAGGGGGTTTGGTTTCCAAAACTAATTAACTAAAGAAAACAATAAATGAGTGCAAGAACGACTAGATTTCAATCAATTTATGTGAGACTAGGATTGTGTTCCCCATGACATCTAATGCGATAGCCGAATCTAGTGGTAAACTTGTTCATGATTACATAATAAGATCTAACAAGTTAGGTAACATTTAATCCACCTCTCGGTCACTCTTAAATGCCTATCATTCATTACCTTTCGGTCTCAGAATTTCTACGTACTAACCCTTGCTACTTAACACAAAAAAAATTAAGTGGCCCACAACTTATCAAATTGAAGCTCTTTGAATTAGCTTTCCAACAGATCTAGTTTCACCTAATTGTGAGTATACTCTCACCTTTCGATCTCAAGTACTTAGACTAGGTTAAAAACCTCG
The DNA here is from genome assembly GCA_000787875.1 of Solanum virginianum. Classification (NCBI taxonomy): domain Eukaryota; kingdom Viridiplantae; phylum Streptophyta; class Magnoliopsida; order Solanales; family Solanaceae; genus Solanum; species Solanum virginianum. Next base: position 6,927 of record DF363820.1, on the reverse strand, counting down.
AATTTCTGTCATAGAAATCTTTTCCTAATCAAAACATCCCTTTTGGGCATGAAAGGAATAAAGACTTACCCTAATGCGTTGACTCATCAAGGAAGAAATTAAAACGAAGATTACTATGATATATACGCTAATCAATCCCGAGACTTACCCCCTATTTGCCTATCTTATTGATTTATCATGGATCCCAAACCCTAGTTGTGGGTTTAGCCTGACATATTCAATGAATAATGCTCACAACGATACAAAGAATTCATAATAGAAAGACTTACTATTGAAGAATCGATGAAGTCACAAGCTACAAGCTTGAATTTGATAAGCAAAATCCCAAAATCTTATGAAATCTCTAAAAAAATAATATTTTTCAATATTTTCTAGCTCTAGCCATCTTAGACTATCTAAAAACTACATAAAATAACCATTTATATATAAAGAAAACCTAATCCTAATGAAAATAGGAAAAATCCATCGGCATGGACATGGGTCACCACAAGGCACGTGTAACGGTAGATGGACCGTCAACATGTCCATGAGGCTGTCCTTAGCCTCACTTCACTGCTCGTCGTGTGCTGCTACATGCTTAGGTAAATAGTCCATGTGAAGTGAGACAGTCCGTGAGATGGGCCGTCTATCGTGCCTTTGCCATTTTCGCTCAACTTCTTTCAAATGCCTCTACTTCATGGGCCATGGTTGATCACGCGGTCCGTGACACACACTGTCTGACCTACCTTATCCCATTTTGCTGGCTTTTCAATGGTGTCACCTTTATATCAATCAAACGAGACATGGGATGGCTTCTCATACACTCAACGACCCATGAATTGAGCCGTCTCTTTCCACTTTGCAGAAATCTTCTAACCTTTGACAGTACCGTCTTTACGTCGCTTTGACGAGCCTCATAATGACCCATTTGACATCCCATGGTTCATGACACGTGTCGTGGGACTTGCCTACACCAAATAGCCACTGCCATCATGGAATCATGGCCTCAGGGTCCGTGTGAATGTACACGGGCCGTATGGGCTCCCCTGTGCCCACACTTGGGTCCATTTTGGCTCCTCTGTATACTCTATTTCATCTTTTTTCTTTCGTATTCTTATTTCTTCCATGCCTTAGTCTTTTTTTCTGAAAAACAATAAAACAAACATCAAAATAACAAGTTTTCTTGAGAATGCACAACAATTCTTTATTTAAAGTGTTATATAAGTCGTATTTCTATGACTCATCAATGGAGGCAAACAATATAAGACGCTATGCATGCTGACACCTCGCAGATACTTGCCTAGGTATTGTTTAAGTTATACCTTATACTACTTTGCTTTTCTCCATCGATAATATTACATCTTTTTAATAATAAAAAAAGCCTCCAGTCCCTTAAGAACTGGCATACATTCACCTGTCACAACTATGGACTGAATACATGAGGGAGAAATAAGTACAACTGTAAGGATCTAGACTTTGTATAGCGTTAGAGTGCTTGGAATTTGGTTCCGAAAAAGTTTTTGACTAAGGTGACACCTTATGGACACCTCCGCGAGCTATGTCACCCTATATGGGATTATGATAAGTATGTATATTTTGATGTGGAAATGTGGAAGATCCTTAGTCCCGTATTGCCCCCATTGAGTGAGTCAAGCTATGTCACCCTATATGGGACACCTTCTCCCCCCAAATCAATTTAGACTCCTTCATTACTATCTGTTCTTATTCTAATACTTAACTTCTTATTCGTTCACTCAAACGCTTCCCGAATCCTCCTTTCAAGCTCTAGTAGAAGGATCTCCATGTGGCCTTCCGATAGAAGGATCAACTTTAAATGGTTATATCTCTTAACACAAAAAAAATTAAGTGGCCCACAACTTATCAAATTGAAGCTCTTTGAATTAGCTTTCCAACAGATCTAGTTTCACCTAATTGTGAGTTCGGATCAAGAAGTTATGCCCGTTTAGGTAACATTTAATCCA
>DF363821.1:3947-32937 GCA_000787875.1 Solanum virginianum | reverse complement strand
TTTTGCCAATTTTGAAATAAAAGAAGATAAAAGCACTATACTACTACTATGAAGAGATAATCAAATTGAGGGACAACTTGGAAATTATGTCCCCTATGATTCGGTAACTCAAATACCTCGGATAACATAACTCTAATTGAGACATTGCATGCAAGACGATAACTTAGGTTCTTTCGGCCCTCTTGTCAAGGTAAGGTCGAATTTCAGCATGGCACTTGGTTGGCAACCATGGTGTGCCAACTAACTGTTACCCATTGTTCCAGTCAACCTCCCTTTGGTCAGGTTTGGTTGATTAGATGAGAATACATCAATTGAATCCTGTCATCTACTTTCCTTTTCCTATTCTTCACTACCTTGGTTAGGATCATAATAGTAGGCGAGGTTAGATGTTAGCCACCACCAAACAATATTCAAAATGAAACGAAAGAGATAATACAAGCAATTACCCAATTAAAGAAATGCAAAAAATCTGAGTTATTCAAGTCAACTTACCATGGTTCCCACAACCCCAAGTTGTGGGTGCTTAGCCACTCATAGCAAGGGAAAAATCACAAATAATAAATAAAGTAAACATGGTTTAGAAATTATCCAAGAACAATGAAAAACAACACCACTTTGATAATGAAACCACAAGCTTGCAACAATGGAGTTTGAATACAAGTGATTTCAAAACCCCCAAATTGGGTCTTCAAATTAAAAACCTAAAATCTACTCTAACCCTAAGAAAATTGCTCTCTAAGAGTATTCAAAGTTGTAGAATATGTAAAAGTGTCAAATCCCCCTTTCAAAACCCCTATCATTAACTATTTATACTATTTACAAAAAGGCCCTAAAAATAAAATAGAAAATATAGCTGGCAGCAGGTAAGGCTCGTGACTTACGAGTCATAATCAGGCTTTTATAGTCAGCACTTGGCATTTTGGACTTGACTGCTACGATCCATTGCTACAAGTCATGGTTTGCTCTATGACTCGTAGTGTCTTCTCGTAGCCTCTAGTTACAGTTCTTGGTCCAAATTTTGGTAACACTATTTCTGGCTACGAGGCCCCCTCCTACGAATTGTTGTGAGACTTATGACTCGTAGGTTAGCCTTGTATAGCTAACCTTCACTTTGCAAATTTCTAATTTTTGGACACTGTTTCTAGCTATGACGGCACACTATGACTCGTAGCTTGGGCTACAACTCGTAGGGTGACTTATATGTCTTAAACTTCATCAAAATCTATAATTTTCTTCCAAAATTATGCCAACCTGTATTTTCTGTAAGAACAACACAAAAACACATAAAAATAATTAAAAAGTCACAATAAAGAACATGTAAAGTCCTATGTTTTATTCATAAAATGTGTTGTAATTTGACAACACATCAACACCCTCAACTTAGAATTGTTGCTTGTCCTCAAGCTACGACTCGATCTAAATAGACAATAAGAAATACATAGCAACTATCCTAATGGCATATACATTACTCAATTCATACTCAGGTACCTAACTCTCATTTTCAAAACATGATTGAATAGCCACCAAGCAAACGAAAATATAATGATATATCTGATAATCCAACTATGACAAGCTAAGGAGTATCAACAATTCACAATCATTGAACAAGTCACATGCCAATCATGCAATGCGAATGCCCTCACAGTAAAGAAGTCCCTCCATTTCATTCAAAAAGCAATCAAAGATCAAGGAAGCTGCAAGCATCCTTACTCTCAGAAATGATATTCATGCATGATAACCAACAACATAAGCTTGCCCATATAATCATACTCGAGACTGTTGACTAGTTGGATTAGGATCACTTTAGAATTTTATAGGCTTATAACATAGGCTCATGGGGATTTGGTAAGGTAATTTGGGCAATTAGTAACTAAAAGCCCTCCTTGAACCACGTTTTTTAACATTTTCACCTCAATAACTCAGCCTTTTCCATTTTGTCCTCCCTTATTCTTCAATTTTAAGCTTTTCTAGGTGCTTTCTTTTCCTTTTTCAACTGTGCCTCATTTTTTAACTCCTTTTTCTATTCTTTTTCTTTCAAGGCACTTGTTCTTCCTCTTTCTATCACCTAGCATATGATTTTGCATCTTTTCTTTCATTTCCAACTAGTCACCTCATTTTTGTTACTTTACTACAACACAAACCACCCTCAACTTAGGCTTTTAGCCTGAGATGAAGTACACAATATCCACTCCCTAAACCTGGGCCACTTTTGGTAGCCACCCTCAACTTAGGCTTTTTGCCTCAATCAAGGTTCATATGTTCAAGGATAGACCAGGGCCAATATCAAGGTATTTCACAAAACAAGGTTAGGCTAACTAGGTGTTAAGAAAGAACAGGTACATATAAAGCTCAAACATTTGGAACAAGGGGTTAACTACTACATTTGGTAGGTCATTTAGGAAAAAGTGGACTATCTTAAAGAACAAAGCCCTTAGATCCTTTCCCAATCAACCAATATCTCCAATCCAATTTTAGAGTAACAATGCAAGTTTTGAATTAGTACACAATGCATGAATATGACAAAATTAGCTCACATAACACACATGGCATTCCATACATAATTAATATAGACTGCCAGGTCATGATTCAGGCATCAACTTGCCCTCTCTGTATCAGAACATACATTGCCAGACAACCACATGCGAAATTGCAATGGTAATTAATAATCTCAAAAATTTGGAGGGTTCCCATTTTTTTAAAAATACTTATAACACTTTCCAAGATTATATACACGCCAAAAGTATTAATCACTATATATCTACAAATTATCTACAACACTTAAACACGTTGGTTCAACAGAAAGTAAAATCATCCACAAGGAATTAAAAACACGGCAAGAAAACCTTGGTATCAAAAATAGGATAGTTATGGACCAAAAGCTACTCAGACTTCACTCAAGTCCATAACTTCCCATACCCCACCAAAAAGACGATACTTTGCCCCCAAAGTAGATAACAAAAAAGGAAATAAGAACAAGGGGCATACTTTAGGTTGCCTCCTAAGCAATGCCTAATTTAGTGTCGCGGCATGACGAGGAAATGTTCAGCCGTTATGCATCCTCAAGATCCCATTCTTCCACTGTTTTGATTTCTTCCATATCTCACATGTAGAACTTGACTTTTTGACCATTGACCTCGAAAATTTTTCCATCTTAACTTTCTAACTCGATGGCACCATGACTGAAGACACGTGCTACTCACAAGGGTCCCATCCAATTAGATCTGAGTTTCTAAGGAAACCATTTCGATATGGAGTTGTAAAGCAACACTATGTCCCCTAGTGCAAATTGGTGATTCTATATTCTTTGGTCATGCTAAACCTTCATTCTTTGTTTGTGTAATACAAAGTTCTCGTATGCTCTTAATCGGAACTCATTAAGCTATTAATCTACATTAACATAGATGTTATTGCTTCATTTCGATCTAGGTTCACCTTTTTTAATGCCCATATTGCTTTATGCTCAAGTTCAACTGGCAAGTGACAAGCCTTTCCAAAGACCATTTGGTATGAGGATATACAAATTGTTGTTTTGAATGTTGTGCGGTAGGCCCATAATGCATTATCCAACATTCGAGACCAATCGGTTTGATTCATATTCACAGTCTTAGACAGGATTTATTTAATTTCTCTATTCGATACTTCTACTTTCCCACTAGTTTGGGGATGATAATGCATCGCCACATGATATTTCATACCATATTTTTTAAGGACAGCTTTGAAACATTTGTTACAAAAAAGAGAACCTCCATCACTGATAATTGTGTGAGGTGTTCAAAACTTAGAAAAGATGTTTCTTTGAGGAAAGCCTATGACACTCTTGCCTTCATTGTTTGGCAAAGTTATGGCCTTTACCCATTTAGAGGCATAGTCTACAACAACCAGGATATACTTATTCTCGTGAGAGCTAACAAATGGACCCATGAAGTTAATTACCCAGACATCAAATGATATCTATAATGGTCCATCCAATAGCCCTTTTGAATTGTTTAAGCGCTGAGACATAGGCCTCTGCCTGATGTTCACTTAGATCTACAGCAATGATGACTTATAATGAAATGCTCTTCCAAAAATATATACTTGATATCTATCACAAGACTTGACATAATCATGAGCATCTTGATGTATAGATGGCCAATAATATCCACACTGTAACATAGTCTTACGAGCTCCACTGTGATAGCCACCAACTAATGAGGAGTGACAGACTTCAAGAATGCTCATCATTTCCACTTTCAAAAAAAAAGCCTACGAATGATCCCATCGACACATAGACGAAATAGGTATGGCTCATCCTAAAAGAACTTCTTTACATCATTCATGAACCTGCAATGTTAGTGGGTATTCAGGTCAGGAGGTACAATAACACTTACCAGGTAGTTGTCACAATTTGCAAACCAAGGTATGAGATCATGTGAAGCTGCTAACACTCTTCCGTCAAGGAAGGAATCATCAATATCAATACCATTATCAAACTGCACCATAGCCTCATCCTCTAATCTAAAAAGGTGGTCAGTGACTTGATTCTCTGACCCCTTCCTATCAATCACATCAAAGTTGAATTCTTTCAATAGAAGCACCCTTCTGATCAGTCTTGGTTTTGCATCCTTCTAGGTCATCAAATACTTGAGTATTGCTTGGTCTGTGTGCACTATCACTTTGGCTCCCAACAAGTATGATTAGAATTTCTTGAATGCAAAGACCAGTGCAAGCAATTCCTGTTCTGTGACCATTTATGGGCTACATTCAGCGTTTTGCTTGCATAGTAGATAGGATATAGGACTTTTTCCTTGCGTTGTCCCAAAACTACACCTAATGCAACCCCACTATCATTACACATTAATTCAAAGGACTTTGACTAATCTAGAGCTACAATAATAGGTGCTGAAGTCAGCCTCCTCTTCAATTCATCAAAAGCTTGCATACAAGCATCATAAAACACAAATTTGGAATCTTTCTGTAATACTTTTCACAAAGGATGCGGAATCTTAGAGAACTCTTTTCTTAATAGTTGGTAAAATCTTACAAAGCCCAAGAAGCTTTTAACACCTTTACTGAGATCAGTGGTGGAAGTTTCTCAATCACTTTAATTTTTGCTTTATCTACCTCAATGTCTTTACCCAAAATTCTATAACCCAACACAATACCTTCCTTGACCATGAAGTGACACTTCTCTCAATTCAACACCAGGTGACTTTCGATATATCTCTACAAAATATCATGCAAATGTAACCGAAAGTCTTTAAATGATTGACTGACCACACTAAAATCATCAATGAAAACCTTAATAGTACTCTCCACCATGTCAGAGAAAATAGATATTATGCATTTTTGAAATGTAGCCGGAGCATTGCACAATCCAAATGACATTCTTTTAAATGCAAATATGCTATAAAGGCATATGAACATGATTTTCTCTTAATCCTCTGGCTCAATGATAATTTGATTGTACCCCGAATATCCATCAAGAAAATAGTACCAACCCTTTTCTGCAAATCTATCAAGAATCTGATCCATGAATGGCATAGGGAATGGTATTTCTCTGTGGAGGAACTAAGTTTCCTGTAATCCTACACACTCTCTATTCGATGACTGGTCGCATGGAAATGAACTCATTTTTTGCATTCAGCACGACTGTGATACCCTTTTTTTTTGGAACACACTAAACAAGGCTCACCCACTCACTATCTGCGATTGGATAGATTACCCCTGGATCTAACGATTTGATGATTTCTTTCCAAACTAGCTCTTGCTTGGGAGGATTTAACCATCTCTGGTGGTCAATGCTAGGTTTGTAGTCCTTAACCAATTGAATTTTGTGAGTGCATATACTAGGAGAGATGCTAATGATATCTATAATGGTCCATCCAATAGCCCTTTTGAATTGTTTAAGCGCTGAGACATAGGCCTCTGCCTGATGTTCACTTAGATCTACAGCAATGATGACTTATAATGAAATGCTCTTCCAAAAATATATACTTCAAGTATGATGGGAGTGCTTTCAGTGCCAACTTTGGTGGGATCTCTATGGAAGGTTTTGTGGGTAGAGATTCCCTATTCTGTAGATCTAACTCTATTTTGCCTAATGTCTCAGCCCAAATAATACCCCAAGAGCATTCGCTGTCTCCTTATAACCTAGGATGTTGTCACTAGTAAAATTGATCAACACTGCCCCTAATGTATCAACCCGAAGACATAACTCGACCGAAACCTCTAACTCATTATCATCAACAGTATCAATCACTGAGATTACCCTCAAACCATAGTCTTTACTACCTTGTTGACAGACCTGAAATACCATTACCTCTTTACCAAACTTGAATGTGAGCAGCCCTTTTTCCATATCAACCAAAGTGCAACCTCTGGCTAGGAAAGGCCTCCCCAAAATGATAGGAACTGCAAAATCAACTTCATAGTCAAGAATAACAAAATCTATAAGAAATATAAATTTGTCTACCTTTACTAGCACACCATAAAGTACCCACACAGGTTTCTTGATTGTTCTGTCTGCCATTAGTAACCGTATCTTTGTAGGAATAGGAGTACCAAACCTAAGCTTTTTGAAGATGGCAAGTGGCATCAAATTTATGCTGGCACCTAGATCACAAAGTGCTTTGGCAAATTCTAATTTCCCAATAGTACATGGTATGGTGAAAGGTCCTAGGTTTTCACATTTTTAGATCACTAACTTAGTAGTGATGGCACTATAATGTTGAAAGTTTTACGAAAGATCTTGACTTACCATTTGCTTCTTCTTGACTAGATCTTTCATACACCTTGCATAGCCAGGCATCGTCTCTAAAGCTTCAATCAAGGGGATATTTATCGACAATTTCTTGAGAATTGCTAGAAAGTGCTCAAAATTGCTTTCTTCCTCCTTTTTCTTAAGTCTTTGAGGAAAAGAAGGAGGACCTCTTGGGAAAGTCTTGGACTTTCTAGGTCTTTCCTTGTTCTTAATCACTCTAGCTTCCTTATCAACATTCTTTTCATAATGATTATCAACAATCACCGACATTGGGGGATCTATGGTGCTCTTCCCACTTCTTGTCATGACCATCATGCAATACCCATCATTCTTCGAATTTTGAACTGTGTTACTTAGCAAAGTACCCTTTTGGGTTGGTTCAATTGAGAAGAGACTTAACCAATTTATTGCTCTAATTATTTGATTGCCATCGAGTGAGACTCTATCTTTTGGTTTATACTTGAGATGTCCGATCTCATCACTTTCAAAGTCTCATCTCTAGTGCTCTTGATTGTAGTTCTAACTATGATTTCTGGAACTTTGCCTCCAATAGTCTGAGTTGGACCCTTAGGCATTGTTTTGGAAACTCGTAACTTGATTACTCACAAAGCAAGCATCTTCCTCAAAGAAGGGTTCTTTATATATCAGAGCCTTAGGAGGTTGGTGAGATACCCCGTGGAAACTTGCTTGGTTCTGCTTCATTACAAGTCCATACTTGTGTGAAGTTGAGCAAGTTATTGCATGATCTCCTCATTGACCTTAGCTTGCTCATTGTTAGTGTTCACTGCAAGAAGTTTTAGTAGTACCTCTCTCTCTTTGACCCCATGCTCGATTCGTTTTGATCACTTACTCTATTATCTCGACAATTTGTACAAATACTTGATCAAGAAACACACCACCCATGATGATTTAGGCAAGCTTGACTATTCTCATCAAGAGCCCGATAAAATATCTCAACTAAAGCACCATCTACAATTTTATGATCAAGAACCATCCTCAAACATTAGGTGAACCTTTCCCAAGTCATGCTTATCGAATCACCTAGCTATTTCTCAAAGTTGTTAATTTGATCTTTGAGTTTAAGCTTTTTGGACCTAGGGAAATACCTCTATAAAAAGGCTCTTTATCGCTCGACCCAACTAGTGATCAAACTTTGTGAAAGCTCAGATAACCAAATTGCTGCATTTCCTGTGACAGATAATGGGAACACTCGCAAACCAACCGTATCCATTGAAAATCTTTTGTACTCATCATACTCTTGCAAACAAACGCCACATTCTGGAGATGACTATGTGGATCCTTTGAAGGTAACCCAGTGAATAAACCATGATTTTGAAGCATTTGCAATAGACCACTTGAAATTGTGAATTTAATGTCGAGCGGTAGCGGTAGTGGTGGCAATACTATCTCTCTTGTGACATGCACTACCTAGGTTTCAACCTACACTGATTCCAGCCATAAGCATTTTCATTGAAATCCCTATGGTGTGGCCTATACTCCTTTTAAGGTGGGTTTTCGTCTCCATTCACATCTTTCTCATGTTGATCCATGGCATCATCAATCACAATATCCTTATTTTCTTAGGCCATTCTCCTTGTAATTCGGTGGATCTCCAAGTTGAGTGGAGCTAATGGATCGCCTTGGCTCCTTGTGTTGGCCATACAAACATAGTACTTCCTACAAATAAAACTAAACAACAAAAACAAAAACAAAAGTAAAATACAAGAGAATCAAGAAATCAATACTTGAACTAACTACTAGTGAAATCTTGTCCAGAATCTAGTTGTATTCCCTAGCAACAGAGCAATAATTTTTTATGTTTATACTCCAACGGTAAAGCGGTCGCTATCAATTATAAAAATCGCTATCAATTATAAACTTAACCAGAGGTTAGGGTCGAATCCACAGGGAATACGGGGTTGACCATATTGATTCACTAAAAATTATTTCAGCACTAATGAACTAACTTCTTTAGGATAGGGGGGTTTGCAATTTTCTAATAAAAGAAGATAAAAACACTATACTACTACTACGAAGAGACAATCAAACTGAGGGACAACTAAGGAATTGTGTTCCACATGATTCGTTAACTCAAATACCCTGAATAACATAACTCTAATTAAGACATTGCATACAGGACGGTAACTTAGGTTCCTCCATCCCTCTTGTGAAGGTGAAGGTCGAATGTCACCATAGCGCTTGGTCAGCAACCATAGTGTACCAACTAACCATTACCCATTGTCCCAGTCAACCTCCACTTGGTCAAGATTGGTTGATTAGATATGAACACATCAATCGAATTCTGTCATCTACTTCCCTTTTTTTATTCGTCACTACTTTGGTCAGGATAGTGATAGTAGGCGAGGTTTGGTATTGGCCACCAACAAACAATATTCAAAATGAAAGAAAATAGACAATACATGCAATTACCCAATCAAAGAAATACACAAAATCTGGGTTATTTCAAGTCAACTCCTCATGGTTCCCACAACCCCAAGTTGTGGGTGTTTAGCCACTCATGGCTAGGGCAAAATCGCAAATAATGAATAAAGTAAACATGTTTTAGAAATTACTTAAGAACAATGAATAACAACACCATTTTGATCATGAAACCACAAGCTTAGAATAATGGAGTTTGAATACAAGTGATTTCAAAACCCCTAAATTGGGTCTTCAAATTAAAAACCTAAAATCTACTCTAACCCTAAGAAAAGTGCTCTCTAAGAATATTCAAAGTTGTAGAATTTATAGAAGTGTCAAATCCCCCTTTCAAAAACCATATCATTAACTATTTATGCTATTTACAAATAGACCATAAAAATAACATAGAAAATATAACTAGCAGTAGGTATGACTCGCAGGTACCACTCGTAGGGTGACCTAATAGTTATAATTGAGCTTTCGTAGCCAGCACTTGGCATTTTGGACTTGATTACTATGATACATTGCTATGAGTCATGGTCTGCTCTACCACTTGTAGTGTCTTCTCATAGTCTCTAGTAGCAGTTCTTGGTCCAAATTTTGGTAACACTGTTTCTAGCTACGATCCCCCCTCCTACAAATCATAGTAAGACCTATGATTTGTAGGTTAGCCTCATATAACTGACCTTCACTTTGCAAATATCTAATTTTTGGACACTGTTTCTTACTACGAGGGCACACTGACTCGTATCTTGTCTATGACTCATAGGTGGCTCATATGTCTAGAACTTCTTCAAAATCTGTAATTTTCTCCCAAAATCATGTTAACATGTATTTTCTGTAGGAACAACAAATACACATAAAAATTATAAAAGAAATTGCATTAAGAACATGGAAAATCCTTTGTTTTAGGCATCAAATATGCTTTAGTTTGACAACATATCAATAAGATCTTCCAAAAGACAAAAAAATGACACAACTCTTAAACAAATTACCAGGCAATAAACTACCTGTGCCAGTAGCTCATAAACCCCTAGTGGGTTTCTCTTTATATAATCATATCTATTTAACAAAGGTTCTTTAAAAGAAATCCCTTGCTATCCACCGCTACTATTTGCCTCTTTCGGGATTTATGTATATGTGTTTTTTTGCATCTCGGAAGCCACAAGTCTCGTAGAATCAAACTTTTTATGGAATTGTATTTTGAGGTCACTAATTCTTTTAATCCTCCGTCTTGATAACCTTCGATGGTTCTAACATCATCTTGATAGTTCTCGTCATTTCAATAGTCCTCGATTATAATGAAATTTTGTCTTTCTTATTTTATTATCTTTTATTTAGGTATTTGTCATGCTGTGGGAGGGTGCCCTTGTTGTAACCGACATATGAAGAGCCATTATTGGTTCCCTACGACAACAACTTGGCCTCATCATCACGTTGCATTCAACAGTAAAAGTAAGTACTCAAGTAAAGGCTATGAATTAACCAAATAACTAAATTGCTATATCAATAATAGTTTCCAGCGGATATAGTTGGAAGGTAAATATAAATCAACTATCACTTATCAACATCTATGGAAGTCTAGAAGGTGCCAAGACAAGTCCTTGGCTACCTTAATAGAAATATTACAAATCAATATAAGATAATGAAGGCTCCTCTAAATAACAAGGATGGGTCACCAAGTTTGGGAAGTATAGATTGGTCCTCATCGTTTACCCTGTTGTGTTCCCCAATCACCTATATCCGCATCATAAGATGATGCAGGCCTAAATGGATGTAAGTATATTAAATATACTAGTATGTAAGATGGCTAAAGAAATAAGTAAGGCTCAAAATAATCAATCTCGACGAGCTCAAATAATCAATAATTTAACCCGACAATCTATCTTATCAACCCAATCAAGAATGCAAATATTTATACAAATTAATTCTCCTAAAGGGAACCCTAGCATGTAACTCAATCAATTCATTTATACATAATTAGGGAGTTTCTCTAACTAAAAACCATCATACATGAGCTTATAATAATACAACATTTGTGTTGTAGTTGCCACAGTTGTCTAATACTTACCAAGGTAAGGGACAATCAAACCAATCTAGATCAACAATCAATAAATGTCCAATTTTCAGGACATGAAGGGCATGACCTTGATCCTATGCTAGCAATGTAGTTTATGAGTTAGAGTTGTTATTTTCTCATGCCCATATTAGTGCTTAATACTCCTCCCATGACTCATTATGCTCATATCACAATTCAATCAACTCTTTATATTAGTTTTATTCGAACCTTCTTCAATCAACCGATCAACATGTTCATCCCAATTGACAATCAACATATCTTACACATCAATTTAGCATGCTTTTAAGATTCATCAAACTCTACAATGATAGTCATTTAGACTCTAGTTAATCATGCTCAACACATAGCAATAACTAAATATTCTCATATTCAAATCATGCTCAATTTATATCCAATTAGCACATTTACAAATTATATTCTCAATTTAATTGAATGCATAATGTTTTTCATTGAATTATACAACTAGGGCTCATGTCTTATTCATCCTAAACCTTAGCTCAGCTGCCAATTGTGGAGCATATTTGGAGAGTTGATTGAACTTGAGGGCATACTCCCTCACACTAGATCCTTGCTTTAAATTCATGAATTCCATCACTTTGGCCTCCCTTAGCTTAAGAGGGAAGAATCGATGGAGAAATGCCGCCTTAAACTCCTCCTTAAGGATCATATTGTTGTTCTCCTTTTCCACTTTCCATTGGGTAAACCATATTTGGACCACCCCTTTCAGTTGGTAGGACGCCAACTCCACTTTCTTCTCACACCTAACACCTATAATAAGTAAAGTGATTGTCGATGTCTTTTTTTGGCAAGTGTATTGATTATCGAGGTCTTTTTTTATGGTATCTTTCGACGATGATGATTGATACATGGTCCACGCATGGTCTTCATAGTTCTAGTCTAATTATGTTAATAGATATGTATTATAGGACATATATGCATCATCATTGCATAACATTGTGTTGAACCATATGCACTTCGTTACATCCTATTTCATTTCATTCATTATGTTAATTGGGACATAAGGTGTGATAGATGGCTAATTTTATACATGTAAATTTCTAAAAACTATCTATAGTTATGTTATATACTTGTATCGTGAATATGCATATTGTGTATGTAGGCTTTCCTAAGTGCATGTTGTAGTTATGGAGGTTCGGTTTGTACCGAAGGAGTTCCTGTGTTCTTTATTCTCTACTTGAGTTTTTTAAATCAAATTAAATTATTCTAGCTCACAAGGCCGCAATTTTACAAATTTAAGCCTAAGAGGTGTCATTTTTAATAGTTAAAGTTTTACAACTAATATTTATTTACTAATTGAATCATCAAGTTAAGTCATGCAGAAGCATAAGTATAATGTGGAACTTTTTCTTAACAGTGAACTAGGACATAGTTTGAAGAGGAATGTCAAACTCTTTGGACGCAAGCTGAGAAGCAACTTCCACAAAAATCCAACAACACTCCAGTTAAAATTTAAGGTGTGTGGGCATTTCATTAGGTTGTTAGTTCCAGTTTTGCATCTAGGTGATTTGATCTCTCACCAGAAGCAATAATCCCAATCTGAGTGATAATGTACCAAGAGTTTTGCAAATTATGTCCATGTAAGATCTTACAAATGGGTATGAAGTACACCACATTCATGACTTCAAGGTTGCAAGCCTCTTTTTCATGCTCAATGTATTTGTCACTCCTTCTAATCAAAAGTTATCTTAGCATAATAAGATTTTCAATTTCAAGGTTGCAAGCCTCTTTTTCATGCTCAATGTATTTGTCACTCCTTCTAATCAAAAGTTATCTTAGCATAATAAGATTTTCAATTTCAAGGTTGCAAGCCTCTTTTTCATGCTCAATGTATTTGTCACTCCTTCTAATCAAAAGTTATCTTAGCATAATAAGATTTTCAATTTCAAGGTTGCAAGCCTCTTTTTCATGCTCAATGTATTTGTCACTCCTTCTAATCAAAAGTTATCTTAGCATAATAAGATTTTCTTTTTAATAAATTGAGTCAAACTACAAGAAGTCTAATTCCCATGTTAAGGATATGTTGGCGAGCTCAGCATTGAAAACTCGACTGTACGCCAAGCTCTTCTCATTCTATTCTCAAACTTTTTGGTCTCTCCATGATTCGACTTCAAGAAAGCTTTTGAATTCTTTCATAATTGTGCATTAAATCAAGCATCTTGAACTACAAGTGGCCTAAATTATCCTTTACCTGAGATATATAGGAAATTCGATACCATGATTCAATTATAATTTCCCAAATTTCGTACCAAATCCCCTTCAAAAAATGAAGATGTGGTCGGCTAATATTGGATTTGTTGAATTTCTTTGTCTGGGTCTCTTTCCTTGACCCTATACAAAGAAAGGGACAGTTGTTGACATTTAATTTATACCCTCCCCAATATAATTAATTGTCAAACTTCTTCAATTTTCAACAATTTGAAATAATTATATTTTTGAAAAATTCAAAATATAATTATTTGAAATTACTTTTAGTGTTAATCTTTTAATTTTTACAATTATATGTAATTATCATAAATATATTTCTTTAATTACTTATATATATAACTGCGCATTTAATTATTACTTTTTCCTAATCATTCAAAAATCAGTTTAAAAGATTTGTTTTTGATAATTATTTTAGTTTGATTCAAAATTATTTTAGAATTAATAAGTCAATGATTAAGTTTATTATTTCACTTTAGTAATTTTAAGAAGCTTTTTAATTTATTTTACATTAATTTGTCTTGTAGCCAAATTAATCAACTAATTCTATTCGGCTACCTTTTAAATCATAAATTGACCGTGATTGTAATTTTAAAATGACCAAATCCTGAATTAAATTCCCACCCCTTTAACCATTTTTCAACCTTTTTTTATTACTTTGGCAACTTCTTTGGATGATTTTGCTGAGTTTTATTCTCTATTTTGGAGCTTATCGAAAATCCTGATCACTTTTACTTCATATGTGTGGTTGTTTTGCTTCTTTTGCTTGACATGTGCCAGAGTACTTGGTATGAGTTTTGTCTATGTGTTTTAAGTTTGTTTAGATGTCTCTATATTCAAGTACATCCACCTTTGGATTTGTTCTTTGGATTGAATGGCTCAGCACCTACTGCTTTAGATTTGTATTAAGGCTTGGTTTATTAAAAATCTTTAACAATTAATTCATAATTGATTCTAAGTCATTATAAGGCTATGCTAGTTTAACCCTTTTTTTATTTTTAATGGGGCTAAATTAGTCGAGTGCATTATATTGGATAATTACTTCCATGTATACTCAAAATCTGACATTTTGGTTTTTAATATTGCTTAGTCTTTGTATTGCTTCAAGCTTCTTAAAGTGAGTTTTAAAATGATGAAATAATGTAAATCGTTCTACTTTGGTCTTGTATATTTGAATTGGTGATTTTCTCTTCTCTTCCTCGTGAATCCTCTGTTTCAAGGTTGAATTAGTTTTCGTACTCTGTTATATGTTTTGATTTTATTATGTCGATATCTGGCCTTATATATGGCAAATTAGTTTAGTTTTTCTTTTTTGTGAGATTCCTGCATATTATTTTCAGGTATTTTTACCATAATTTGCCTTGAAATAGTCTTAGGTTCTATCTGTTAGGATTGCAATTTACCTTTATCCCATGATAAATTTGTTATGCTAAAATATGTCAGTTTTGTGATTAAGGGAAATTTTGCTTTATCATTGGTTTGTGTAGAATTGTTTATAACATCATTCTATGAGCATTTAGAGCTATAAAAACAGTAAGATTAATAGCCTTTTTACCATCATTCTTTGCGCATTTAGAGCTATATAAACAATAAGATTAATTGCTTTAGGCTTGATTAGCTTAAGAGCAGTATATTTTCCTTTCATCCCTAAATGCATGTTTTGTGGTATTTCCTTTGAATATTGGTAGTAGTGTTTTGATCCATTTGCTTTTAGGATTAGATGGTCCAGTTTCTTCTTATTGCGGTTGCAACTACACTCTGCTATTTTTTTATTTTTTTTGTTTTTTCATCAATGAGCTTCTGTAGAACAATATTTAAAAATATCAAATAAAGTAGTTGTTTTGTATAGTTTAGATTTGTTTGAAAAGCTATACAAAGCTAGACTCACACTTCTCAAACCACACAAAAGGAACATGTTGGCGAGTCAATTGAGCCAATGGTGCAGTGATACTAGAAAACTCCTTGACAAACTATTTGTTTTACCCAGCTAAGTCAATGAAATTCCAAACCTCAATAGCAGAAGTGGGCCTAGCCAAATCATAGATATCCTCGATCTTTGTCGGATCCACCATAATACCATCTCTGGAGACCACGTGCCCTACAAATGCCATTGACTCTAAAAACACTCACATTTAGAAAATTTAGCATACAATCAGTAATCCCTCAGTGTCTTGATTACCACCCTCAAGTGTCGGGAATGTTGCTCATGGATCCAAGAATATACTAGGATTTCATCAATAGAAACTATCACAAATGAGTCCAGACATGGTCTGAATACACTCATCATCAGATCCATGAAAGTCGTTAGAGTATTAGTCAATCTAGAAGTTAATCATAGGAATATATGCCACCCTAATTCTCAACTGATGGTAACCCAACCTCAAATTTATCTTAGAAAACACAACAACTCCCTGTAACTGGTCAAAGAATCATCAATGCATTACACGGGATAATTCTTATTCAGCGTTACCTTATTTAGATGTCTGTAGACAATGCATATACATAGAATCTCTTCATTTTTTTTACAAACCATATAGAAGCACCCCAATGGAGACATGGTTGGATAAATAAATCCTTGATCTTGAAGACCCTGTAACTGAACGCAAAACATTTTAAGCTCATCAGGGGGAATCCAATATGGAGGCATAGATATGGGGTTAGTTTCTGGCTCCAAATCAATAGCAAAAATCAACATCTCGCTTAGGTGTTAATCTCAGTAAATAAAAAAATAGATTAGGAAATTATAAACCACTGGAATCGAATCAACAGAAGGGGTCTCAGCTAAGATAGCATGGATGTCGACCAAGTATGCTAAGCAACTGGTAGAAATCAACCTTTAGGCTAGAACATAAGAGATAAAACCAACTACCATTAAAGTTACACTAGGCATGACCGAGGTCATACTTTTTGGCATAACAATCTAAAACTATATGATAAGGCGTTAACCAATCCATACCTAGAATAACATAAAAAAATCAAGTATGTCAAGCAATAAAAGATCCACGCAAGTGTCTTTCCTCTAAATAGTCACGATACATGACCTGCACACTTGATCCACACTACCTTAGGAATCTCTAATGTAGTTGAGACACAAAGTAGTACTGATAGAGGCTCGGAACTCATCCTTACTCGGGAAGAAAAGTAGATAAATGTATATAAATAAGTAGATCTGAGGTCAAATAAATTTTATGCTAGTTGTTGAAATAAGATAATCATGCCTGTGATAATCGGGTAGAAGCTGTATAGAACTGTCCTTGACGAACCGCTCTAGGATAACCTCTACTATCTAGTTTGCTATCTCTAGGACCACACTGTTTATTTTTGGGCCACGATGGTCACCCCTATAGCCCTGATCTCGACTTCAACCTCTAATCGATGGCGGTAGGACTGGTGCGCTTATACAAGAAGTCAAGTATCTTTCTCTTTGTACAAGATACTGTATAGACTAATGATCTAGCTCCTCACACTTATAGGATCCTATCAAGCTGAGTCATCCCTGTGTCAATTACTACAACCTATGGTATTTGTATAGAAGGATTTGGACCTCTGCCTAGCTACCTAGGAAGAACCGATCTACTCTAGATGTGTAGTGCTAGTGTCTCTCAGTCTCCTCCTACTAGGATGAGAGAGACCACTCTATCTAGAAGTATTTGGGACTAATGACTGCCCTTAAAAGCCTATAGTAAAGCTTGGATGGACTGAATAGACTAGCCCATTTGGAACCTCAACTAGGGCCTATCATACTATCTCTTGAACCTGGACCATTCTATGTCTTAAGTGCCCTCAGGGCGACTCATTTTTCAACGCCCCCTTGGGCCTTACG
This sequence comes from Solanum virginianum, assembly GCA_000787875.1. NCBI lineage: Eukaryota > Viridiplantae > Streptophyta > Magnoliopsida > Solanales > Solanaceae > Solanum > Solanum virginianum. Next base: position 15,648 of record DF363821.1, on the reverse strand, counting down.
ATGTAATCTTCAATGGTATGGTCATGATCCTCAATGTCTAGAAAGGATTGAACCACAGTCACAAGTGATTGTGTCTCAATCTGCAACTGAGTCCACAGACCTTTAGCAAACATCTAATTTGTTTCTCCTATATAGGGAATATGGCTGTAACATACCCAGAGATCTAAGGAGATCTAGGCTCATACACAGATACAGTCATCGGTTCTTGGTCCAACCTGGTGAACTAGTTATGGAGCTGATATTATAGACTCCAAGGGACAAATATGACTAAGAAAGCATTAGAAATTCTTGTCTATAAGACTGGAGGGGATCCTGCTGATCTGGTTCCCAAATATGCACTCCACCATTGTCTGGCAGCCAATCTAACTGATAAATAGTGAAATCCACACCTCTAGTCTCTAACAATCTCAAGGTGTCATGACCATAAATGGATTACAACTAAAGATAGATAAATAAAGCAGAAACAAATTCAAAAGATATGAGAAATCTCCCATATCCTGGAGTCATGAGTACAAGAGCATCTAAATAGTGTGGAAGGTAAATACAAGTGTCTCAAAATAAGATATAAGACTACCTCATATCATCTTATACATACACTGAAATATAAAGAAATAAAAGAGGACCCAACGATCCAGGGTGACTTGTAGTTTAAGCCTCACCCTTGAGATTCGGATGGTATCAAGACTACTAACATGGAATGATCAAATACCCTATCCTGAAACCTATGCTTGATCTGCAGGTAGGAACCGAAATAGGGGTGAGTACATGAAAATGTAGCTAGTAGGTTCAACTGACTGGGTAAGAGAAATCAAAGAAAGTATATAATAATGAAGAATCTTATCACCTGCGTCAAATGGATTTGTACATAATACAATATGATCACAAATGACAATAAGTACTTAGCGTGAACCAAATTCAATGGTGCAATGCAATGCTATAAGTAAATGCTATGTTATGCATAAATGCAATGGCGTCGCAGGCCGTGTGTGAAATTAAATATCAACCATCGTAGGGCCGATGTACACATTTATCGAGATGGAGCTGTAAGATAGAACCTGTGGGCATCATGGACCATGTACGTATAACCATGACCAAGGCATAGTCGGGGTACATATCTGTCAAGCTAATTAACGAGATAGAACCCGAGGATTGATCAGGTCATGTAATGAAATATCTCAAGACGTCACAGGCCTTAAGAAAAATACCTTGAAGCGTTGTAGGTATCAAGAGGAAGTGGAAATAATATAAAGCACAAGCATACTAATAGTAATGTATAATTATGAAAGTGCATGCCAATGACACAATATAAGTTAGAAGTTGTGTGCATACCAATATAACAAATGGGTTAAGATATGTGCATACCAATACAACAACAGAGTATAATATATGTACGTATCAATGCAACCCAATCAGAAATAAGATTTTTGCATACCAATGCAACTAGTCCAGTATAAGATATGTGCATAACAATGCTACTAATCAAGCAAGAGATTTGTGCATATAATGCATTTAGTCAATATAAGGAATGTGCATACCAATTTATCTAGTCAGTATAAGGAATGCGCATACCAATGCATCTGGTCAATATAAGAGGTGTGCATACCAATGCAGATGATCAAGCAAGAGATACATGCATACAAATACGACTAGTCAGTATAAAATAGATGTAGTAGCCATCACATCAAACACACTACACTATGCGTGACAATCATTATCACTGCGCCATCATTACCTCATAACATCGCTAACTCATTCATAATCAAGATGTCGATGGAACAGGATCCATAAGCACCCTAATTGGGCTCAGCATCCTCAAATTCACCTTATTCATCATCGATTATTGTACAACACTATGTGAAGGTTGTCTCAAGTTGCGTACTATCATAGTGACATCCAAATTATATGAAATCTCATGATTCCATTTAAATTCATCAATAGGATCATCATTTATTCAATTTTTGGTATAACCGACTTCATATTCTGATCTATTTAAATCATATCAAGTCGTAATTCAATCTATATCTCACAATTATCACATAAGCATTACCAATAACTCAAATCTAGTCCCAAAAGATTTGCCGAACCTACCTCGATGCCGAAACAACACTCAGACAAACTTTCAATCAATTCAAGCCTCCAATTGATCTAAGGATCACTCAACCACTATCAAAAATGGATACTATGCATCAAAGGTGCATTTTAATACACATATTGGCATATTTTAGACTTAGGGGCAAAATAGTAAAATTTAGGTCTCAAATCAGGAAATTGACTTCAAAATCAAATTCTACACGAAAAATGGCGTTCATCAATGAAAATCCTACTAAAATCTAGTTCAATTTGATGGAGAAATCATCATTTAACGTTTGAAGATCATAGACCAAAAATTCCCAATTTTGGACATTCAAAATCATGAAATTCAAGTCAAAATCAAGATAAAAACCATGAAAATTAATCAAAACAATGTTAGAAACACTTACCCAAAAAATTTCTCCAAAAACACTCTTCGATAATCACCTCTCAAAGCTTGAAATATTGAAAATGGAGTGAAAATAAGGGTTTTATGTCTTTAAAATTGATTCTGCAAAAATCTACTCCGGAAGGAGGATGATTATCTACAATCACGGAGAATAAAAAGCCACATAACTCTGCGAAGGCTTTGCGGAGAACAAAAATGGGTTGCACCAAATACCCCCACATCAGCAGTTGCTAAAACTCAAACTGGACCCTCGGAACTCATCTGAACTCAGAATTTCACAAGCTTTATATGTATCAATACTAGAAAAAGCGATCCAGACTCATCAAAATTTGATTCCAAGGTATCCACGACACATTTACTAATACAAGTCAATACAACTAGTTTAAAACTCATATGACCAAAATTGCTCTCAAAAACTTCAATAATTATGATGAGACCATTTTAAGCATTAAATTCACCGTCTGGAACTATTGGAATTCAGATCCAAGCTTCCAAACTCCGCATGTTGACTAATGTAATACTTTGGTTCTGGAAATGACAAATCACAACTTGGGGCCTAAAAACCTCATTTAAACTTGAAATTCAGTTTTGCAACTTCCTATAGTTCAGTTTTGACATTCCGGAGCTAATGGAATTAACGGATCCCCGATCCGACCTTCGAAACTCAAAATTACATAAAAACTCACTTTTTCAACAACTTAAGCTTTCAAAAAGACCAAACTCATATGTTCAACTTTTAAAACTCAGGATTTCAGTTCTAACCATTCAACTAGTTCAAAGTAGGCCCAAAGTGACTTACGAGAGGGTAAAACAGTAATTTTCACAAATAAAGTCAAAAATGACCAAATAGGTCATTACATTATTCACCACTAAAAAGAATGCTTATCCTCAAACATAGGGAAAAGAGGAGTACTTGAAGCCTCAAAGGCGCTGGGATATCTAGCCCGCATATGGAACTCCAACTTTGAAGTGGCCTTACAATCTATGGACCTGCTTATCCAATATAGCTATAGGTTCCTCTTCAAAGGACAAATCTAGAACCAACTCAACAGAGTCATAAGAAATCACATAGGATTCATTTAGAATATACCAACGGAGCATAGAAACATGAAAAACAAGATGAACAAAAGATAATCTCTGTGGTAAAGCCAACTCATAGGCTACTTCACTAACTCTCCTCAAAATCTTAAAAGGCCCAATGAATCTAGGATTAAGCTTGCCCCTCTTTCCGAATCTCATCACACCCTTCATGGGTAAAACCTTCAGCCAAAAACTGTCACCAACCAAGAACTCAAGAGTCCTAACCATCTAATCCACATAACTCTTCTAGTAATTCGGGGCTGTCAAAAGTCAACTTTAAATCAACCAGACCTGGTCCATCGCATCTTGAAGCAAATCAACACCCAACACCTCAGTTGACCCTAAATCAAACCATCCAATCAGTTATCTAAATCTCAGTCATACAAGGCCTCAAACGGTGCCATCTGGATGCTGCAATGGTAACTATTGTTATATGCAAACTTTGCCAATGGTAAATGTTGGTCCCATCAGGCTCGAAAATCAATAACACAGGCCCTATGCATGTCCTCCAACACTTGAGTGTCCACTTTAACTGACCATTAATATAAGGGTGAAAAGCTGAACTTAAATCCACTTAATACCCAAACCACGCTGTAAAGCCTGCCAAAAGTGAGAAGTAAACACAGACCCTCTGTCTAATACTATAGACATTAGCATACCATGCAATTTGACAATATCCTGGATATACAATCTAGCCAACTGCTCTGCATTGTAGTTGGTCTTCATTGGTATGAAGTGTGCAGACTTGGTCAATTGATCAACGACCACCCAAACTAAATCAAACTTTCCCTGGCCATGGGAAAATCTATGAAAAAATCTGTAGTCACTCTCTCCCATATCCATACTGGAATGGGCATCCTTTGTATCAATCCACAAGTTTTTTTATGTTCATACTTCACCTATGGGCAGTCCAAACACTTGGCCACAAACTCATCTATGTCTCTGTTTCTCATGACAAAACACCAATAATGCTATTTAAGATCATGATACATCTTAGCCACACCTGAATGGATGGAATATAAAGCACAATGGGCCCCCTCTAATATCAATCTCACCCAATCCCCAAATTTAGGCGCACAACTCCACTATTAACTCGCAATACACTTTCAGCATAAATAATAGCTACCTTGGTTTCACCTATCAACACTTTATCACGAATCGTGCATAATCTAGGATCCTCAAATTGATGAGTAGATATCTAATAAAACAAAGAAGATCTAGCCTAAATAAAGTCTAGAACACTCTGTGGAGGAGAAACATCTAAGCGAACCATCTGTCTAGCAAGTGAGTGAACCTCCACAGCTAAGGGTCTTTCCTCAACCCCCAAGAATGCCAAACTACCCATAATAGTAGCCCTCTGACTCAAAGCAACTGCCACCATATTGGCCCTTGCAGGATGACATCGAATGGAGATATCATAGTCCTTAAGCAACTCCAACTACCTACATTGTCTCATGTTCATATTAGGCTGAGTAAAGGTGTATTTGAGACTCTGGTGATTAGTAAAGATCACACAATGCACACCATAGAGATAATGTCAACATAATTTCAACACAAACACAACTGCAGCCAATTCCAAGTCATGCATATGGTAGGTTTTCTCATCCACCTTCAGCTGTCTAGAAGCATATGTTATCACTTTCCCCTTTTGCATCAACACACCACTCAAACCCACATCTGAGGCATAACAATATACCATAAATGGAACTCCCACCTTGGGTAAAGCAAGAATAGGTATTGAAGTCAACAAATCTTTGAGCTTTTGGAAGCACAACTCACAATAATTTGACCACTAGAATACTACAGCTTTTTGAGTTAATCTAGTCAATGTGGCTGCTATAGATGAAAAATCCTAAACAAAATGCCGATAATACCCAGCTAAACTATGTAAATTCCAAATCTCGATCACAAAAGTAGGCCTAGCCCATTCATGAACAACTGCTACATTGGCCGGATCGACCACAATACCCTCTTTTGACACAACATGGTGAAGAAATGCAACAAATTCAAGCCAAAACTCGCACTTTGATAACATAACATACAACTTCTCTTTCCTCAATCTCTGGAGTACCATCTTTAAGTGCTGACGATAATCAATATACATATGCATAGTGCTCTATTCTTCTCCATCAATGCACACGCACACATATCATGAATAACCCTTAGGATAGGAGCTAGGTGCTCCAGTCCATACCAATTGAGGCAAGTCAGGGCAAAATAAGGTCACGATCTCGCATGATAATCAAGAATAGCATGATATAGCGACAAAAAGTCTATAACCAATATCACATTGAAGTTAACCATATCCACATTATCAAATCAGCAACAGTATCTCTCCTCATAAAAGTCACCATACCATCCCCCGGTATACCTGATTCACCACTAAAGATTCACCTACTGGGGTGGAAACATAAATAGGCTCAGTAAGTTCCCGACACATAATATCGATATTAGAAGCAAAATAGGCTAACACATAGGGATAAACAGATCCCAGATCAAATAAAACTAAAGTTATACGATAGCACACTAGGACTATACCTGTGATCATTGCATTAGAGGTCTTCACCTCAGCTCTATCTAAGATGACATAAATAACTCTGCGACCACCACTAGTCTGTGGACTACTATGATAACCACCTCTTTCTATACCACGACCTCCTCTGGCACTATCTCTGATATCCTGGGGTGTGTCTCTGGCTACTATCTGAGGTCCTGAAGTCTGAGTAGGAAACACCTGTAATTCATAGCGGTTGGCGAAGTACCTAACCTCATCACAAACATAACAAAACTTGGGATCTCTCCCTTGAGATGATCAATTAAGAGGTGCACAATACTGAAAAAGGTTCACCAAATGTCCCACCTAACCACAAACATAACAAATCTTGCGCTCCTGCCACTGAGATAGTTATCCCCTGAAACTCTCTTCCTTAGGCCAGGGGTCCACTAAACTGACCATATTGTAAGAATATTGTCCTGCTACCCTATCTAGAATATTTAATACTCTCACACATGTTGTCATAGTCAAACACAATCTGGGAAGGGCCACCTATCAGATCCAATGAAGTTATAGAAGGATCATTCCACACTGTATGATGTGGTGTATTAGGAAAAATAATGGTCAGATAAACTCCCTCAATCCTAGCAATATACAAAGAAGTAGTTCCTGAGCTGAGGGTATAGCATAAGGAGCTGGAAATGATGGAATGGAGTTTATAGGCCTCTCTAACTCACACTCAGGCTCTAGAGAAGCTGATTTAATCTATCCTCTGGGCATATACTTCCCCTCTAGGAAGTCCTCAGCCCCTGGCATTATCACGAGCCCTACCTTGACCTTGAGTGGGAGCCACTTTAGCTTCCTTAGGCTCTCCTATGGATTATTGGAATCTAGTAATCAGCATCTACGTAGAACAGAATAGCTTAGACACTTTTAAAGTGGGTAATACAAGGAAATGCATGAAGGAAAGCAAGATTGAAAGTCTTTACTATCAAGTATCTCATAGCCTCCAAAAGATGGGTATGGACGTCTACATATCAATCCATGAGATTCTACAAGACACTCTGCACTTGACTGTGAGCCCAATGAACCTAGAGCTCTGATACAAAATTTGACATGTCCAAAAATGGATCATTAATAAAGATAGATAAATAAAGCAGAAACAAACTCAAAAGATATAAGAAATCTCCCAAAACCTGGAGTCATGAGTACAAGAGCATCCAAATAGTGCGGAAGGTAAATACAATTGGCTCAAAATTAGATACAAGATTATCTCATATTATCTGATACATAGTCTAAAAGATAAGAAAATAAAGTAGGACCCAAAGATCCACGGTGACTCAAAGTCTAAGCCTCGTCACTGAGATATGGATCGTATCGATATTGCTCGGATGGAATGATCAACTACCCTGCCTTGAACACTATGCTCAATCTGTAAAGAGTAAATAAAGTAGAGGTGAGTACACTGAAATGTACACAGTAGGTTCAACCAACTCGGTTAGAGAAATTGAAGCAAGTATATAATAACAAAGAATCCTATAACGTGCATCAAAAAGGTTAGTACACAATACAATTTGATCACAAATGATAATAAGTACCGAGGGTGAACCAAATTCAATGGTGCAATGCAATGTTATGCATAAATCCAATGCTATGTATAAATGCAATGGCGTCGTAGGTCATGTATTAAATAAAATGTCTACCATTGCAGAACCAATGTATACATTTATCGAGATAAAGCTACAACATAGAAACTGGTGGCATCATGGTCCATGTACACATAATCACGATCGTCATAGGGATGGGGTACATATCTATCAAGCTGAGCTACGAGACAAAACTCAAAGGCTGAATAGGTTTTGTATTGAAATATCTTAAGACGTCATAGGCCTTAAGATAAAATACATTGAAGAATCGTAGGCCTCAAGAGAAAGTGGATATAATATATATCATAAGCATACCAATGCCAATGTATAATTATGAAATGTGCATATCAATGCCACGATATAAGTAAGAAGTTATGTGCATACCAATTCAACAAATTGGGTAAGATATGTGCATACCAACGCAATGACTGAGTATAATATATGTCTATACCAATGCAACGACAGAGTATAATATATGTACATATCAATGCAACCCAATTAGAAATAAGACTTGTGCATAGCAATGCCCTTAGTCCATTATAACATATGTGCATAACAATGCAACTAATCAAGTAAGAGATACGTGTATACCAATGCATCTAATCAATAAAAAGAATGTGCATACGAATGCATCAAGTCAACATAAGAGGTGTACATACTAATCCAGTTGATCAAGTAAGAGATATATGAGTACCAACACGAATAGCCAGTATAAGATAGGTGTAGTAGCCAACACATCAAACACAATACAACATGTGTGACAATCATTATCACTAGGCTGTCATTACTCATACCATCATTAACTCATCCATTATCAAGATGTCACTTGAATAGGATCCATAAGCACCCTAATTGGACTCAAAATCCTCAAATTCTTCTCATTCATCATCAATTATGCCACAACACTATCCGAAGGAGATCTCAAGTTTCATATTATCATAATGACATCCAAACTTTTTATAAAAATTTGTGACTTTATTTCAATTCATCAATAGGATCGCCATTGTTTCAATTTTTGGTATAATGAATATCATATTCCCATCAGTTTCAATCATATTAAGCCATAATTCAATCAACATCTCACAATTATCACATAAGCATAATCAATAACTCAAATCTAGTCCCAAAAGGTTAGCAAATCTACCTCGATGTCAAAATTGCACATAGATAAGCTTTTAATCAACTCAAGCCTCCAAAAAATCCAAGTATCAATCAACAACTATCAAAAATGGATACCACGCATCAAGAGGTGCATTTTAATACCCATATTGGCATATTTTAGGCTTAGGAGCAAACTTATCAAAATTAGGCTAAAATTTAGAAGTCTTAAATCTGAAATTGACTTCAAAATCAGATTCTACATAAAAACAAACGGAGTTTGTGGGTGAAACTCCCACTAAAATTGAGTTTAAATCGATGGAGAATTCATCATTTGAAGTTTCAAGATCATAGACTAAAAATTCCCAATTTAGGACATTCAAAATAATGAAATTCAAGTCAAAATCAACATAAAAACCTTGAAAAATAATCAAAACGACATTAGAAATACTTACCCAAAAGGTTTCTATGAAAACTCTCTTCAAAAATCGCCTCACAAAGCTTGAAATATTGAGAATGGAGTGAAAATTGGGGTTTTAATCTTTAAAACTGATTCAATAAAAATGTACTCCGCGAAGGCAGATAATTATCTGTGATCATGCAGAAGAAAAAGCCATATCTCCACGAAGGTGGAGTTTTGTGTGTGAAGGCAGAGAACAAAAATAAGGTACACCAGATACCCCCCACATCAGCAATTGTCAAAACTCAAAATGGACCCTTGGAACTCATCTAAACTCATAATTTCACAAACTGTATATGTATCCATACCAGAAATAACAATCTAAACTTAAAATTAAAAAATAAGAATTTTATTCTTAAGTCTCCACGACATATTTATCAATGCAAATCAATATAACTAGTTTAAAATTCAAAATACCAAACTACCCTCAGAAACTCCAAAAATTATGAAGAGACCACTTTTAGTATTAGTTTCACCATCCGAAACTACTAGAATTGTCAAAATTATGTTCGGAGCTTCCGAACTCCAAATGCTGACAAAAATCAAATGTTGATTCCAGCAATGACTAAAATCTCAACTTTGGGCCTAAAAACCTCATTTCAACTCCAAATTTAGTTCTGCAACTTCCTGTAGTTCAGTTTCGACATTCTGGAGCCAACAAAATCAACGGATCCTTGATCCAACCTTCAAAACTTAGTATGACACAAAATACATTTTTCAACAACTTAAGCTTTCAAAAAGATCAAAACTCATATTTTTCAACTTTTAAAACTAGAGATTTTAGTTCAGACCATTCAACTAGTCCAAAGGAGGCCTAAAGCAACTAATGAAGGGGTAAAATAGTAATTTTTACAAATAAAGCCAAAAATGACCAACATAGTCATTACACAGGGTTTGTAATTTCTCCTAGCAGGTCATCAGAAACTCATGGGCATCCTCACCTATCAATTCTAGGAATCTCAGAGGACTCAATCTCAGAAAATAATGAGCACCCATAATCTGATGCCCTATTCAATGATTGGCTAGGTAGTAGGGATTGAATGATCGACTAGAAGGGGAGCTGGATTGGGGATAGTGCTGGCTGTGAACCCAGTAGGGCTATGAGTAATTGCATAATGGCCACTTGAATAGTAAATACCATAATAGGGGCAATTAGGAGTGGTACTGTAGTGGGTCCCTCTGGTTGCATGGGAACAACGTATCTGGATACTTCTGAGCATGCTCTAAGAATCGTCCCGGTCAGGAGTTGGTCCTTTCCACCCTTCTCCTCTTGAAGATCAACCTCTCTGAGCCATACTACAAGGAATAAGCCAAATGAGATTACAAAAAATCACAACATAACTGCATGAAGTGATACAATCAAGAGGAGATTTCTCATACATCTTGTAGCCTCTCGCAGATAAGTCACGGGCATCTCCGCATCCATTTGCGAGACTCTACCAGATAGTATCTCTATACAGGTAAGACCAACAAACTTAGGGCTCTCATACCAACCTGTCACAATCAAACTTTATAGGTTATTATGGTATCTATATTAACCCTAATAGGCAAGCCCTACCTCCTCGTACAACAACTAGTAACTAGCACAATAGAAATAGCTAAACAAATACCTAACATAAGTTTAATTGACACTTGAAATATAGACATAATGGCAACAACAAAACACCCTTCTAATGCCTAGAAATCACCTGTACAAAAGTACTATAGACACGATACAGTACACTAAACCATAACATATCTTTATATACATATACAGAATAAACATAATACATAATGTCACAATCCAAGCTTAGGGCCTAGATATAACACGGCGAATGGGAAGTCCGAAGATAACCCAAACAAGCCTTATAGCATATCTTGTACACATCCTTGCTTGCAAAAATGAAAATAAACATCAACAAGAGTCAAGTATAAAAAGGAAGGTTTGACTAAGTGGAGACTTTCATAAACATAGAAAACATAAGAAAACTCAAGCTCAAAAAGCATATACAAACTTAGTATCCAACAATACCTCTACTATAGAATAGAGCGGGGGGTAAGACATTTTCGGGGCTCACCCTTATGATAATAAGTGTTCAATATAAAAAGAGAAGTCTCAACATAGCAAGAGTAATATAGCTATTATCCTTGGAATTGAGGACTCACCAAAGCTTTCTTTGAAGAACCGAACTAGCCACGTGGAGGAGGATGATCAAAAGAAGCTCCGGTCCCTACATTATAATATTATATATGCATAGAATATGTGTTAGTACTTGGAATGTAAAAAGTATGCAGGGAACAATGCATCAAAGGCATAAGACATCATATTCAAAATGCATAATCATAATCAATGGATATATAATCTCAATATCACATACACGATCAATGCTTGTAATAAAACATGCTTGTAAAATAATTCTCTTGCATAATATATCATACATATGTGGGAAGAGACCTCCATCGAC
>DF363822.1:1183-31671 GCA_000787875.1 Solanum virginianum | reverse complement strand
AATATGTACATAAATAACATATTAAATTACTTCAAAATATTCCAAGAATCACAACACAACACTCCAACGCTCGACAAAAACCCCCAATGTCAAAACGCGATCAATTCACAATTATAAGCCCTCAAATTCGACCACCAAACCAAGAAAGTATACGCACAAGTTCTTATACTTTTTCCACTCTCATATAAGCCCACAAGAAATATATTTTATATCAACAATACATTGAAACAATTTGCACTTATACATACATATATACCCAAGTTCCAAATTCACTTCACAAGCTTCTATCTCAACCAAACAATCAAATTTTCTTAGTTATCCTTCCAATATAATATCATCCAAGATATTAGAACTCATTAATTTAGCTCAAGAGAAGAGAATTTGTAACTTACCTTCAAACCCTTTTCATAACTTCAACTATTCACACATGAATTTCTACGTGTTTCCTCGTCAAACCAAAGCTTCTACGACTCTTGGAGGATCCAATATACCAAGTTTTAAGCCTTAGAATTGATGAAAGAAGCAAAACACAAATTGATTCCAACTTGAATTTTTTTTCAAATTCTTCAAAAGTACACTTACGTGTCATATTTCCTGAAAATGACAACATTGATCTCAAAGTTCGCAATGGTACCAAAACACCAATATACGGGCTCTAACACATACTCCCAAATATATCATGGAAGTCCCCTGCAAAGTGCTAACATGGTTCTGTAAGATGTAGATTTGTCCTAAATGTTCAACCCAAAGACGCTCTTTTGCTTGATAGACCTGAGAGTGGACCATATGAGATATCCTCTTGACTATTTGATCAATAATGGCTCGTGCCTGCCATTGGTCTAACACCACTCTAGCAAGAAACTTACATGGGATATACGTATACCCTTATTGCACCAGAGGCACTGCACCACTGCTCCCGGGCTGCTCAGTAGCCTAGTTATTGCGGGTCCGCTCGGGAAACATCACCTGACCCCCTGTCCTGCGTGCTCTTATTGACATAAAAGGGTTGTTGACATCCTTAATCACTGCAATGTTAACGACGCCTTTGGAAGCTATCTTTCGGTCTAGAAAATAGGTAGTAAAGATACAAGCTAGTTTGCAAAGTGCTTGAATTAGGCATGGGAAGGGCATGCCAGCTCTATCAGATAATGCCCAGTCCCACACCTCTATGGAAATGATTCATCTCATATTTAATCCATACTTTGCTATCAAACACACTACCAAAGAGGCATGTGAAGATTGGAGCATATTTTCATTACCTGTGGGATAAAGTCTGGCACGCACCACTGACCACCAAAACTTGGCAACAATAGTAAGAGAAGCCTTGGCAATTGGAACCCTGGGATTTGTAACCCAAGTTGTATTAGACCCTTGTATGGCAATCGGCTCAATAATCCATTTTAATAGTGCGGCCTGAGAAGTTGGATCAGGCATTTGCCCTCCATCAATAATCTTCAGGTGTCAGTCAATAAATAGGCCATGTGGTGGTGCTTGGTAATCTGGACCAAAGAGAAATATATTGATAGAGGTCTTAGAAATGTCCACCCTTTCACTACATATAATAACATGCTCCCGTGGGGACAATCAAAAGGCTAGCTGTTTCTTAAAGTTTTTAGAGTGACCACCATGTATTGAGTCCAATAGGGTAGCGGCATAGTTGGAATATAATTGTTCAATGATTACTGGCCCATATATTCGAGTTGTTGTGTCATCCAGCCAAACTGGTCTAAGTTAAACCCAACTTTGATATCAGGGACCTCATTGAGTTAATCAGTGATAACCCAAACCTCAGGGATGACGAACCACCATTGGAAGCCCTTGCTCAACCCCTGATGAAAATTCCTTAGCATCTGGGATTGTCCAACGGCCTTACAAAAATTCGATAAGCTATCATGAAGTTTCAAGATATGTCGTCCGAGAGACCGTATAATGTATGGCTCATTATCACTACCCTGGAGGTCAATCTCATAAACCTGAGAATCAATATGGTGTTGGTCAGCCTCCGGGGTTCGTGCCTCCTCCTCCCACTCCAGGGCATCCTTCTCCTTCTTAACTCCATCATAAGAAACCCCCTCCTTAGACTGGGAGGCTATGGTCTAGCTCTCTGCACGAGCCCTTATAGTGTGAGGGGGAGTGAGGGGAGATATTATAAGTAAAATGGACCTCGGGCCCTCCTGAGGAGTTATTGCCTAAGTCACTCCCATTTTGATGATAGTTGATATAGTAGGGCATAATAGAGATGTGACCCAAGCTCTTCCCTAGGTTAAGTTGACCTTCTACGTGGACCCATAGTACCTGCAAGTGTCAAAATGTATAAAAATGGTTAAAATATTTAGAACACATAGGTCGACGCACTAAGAGGTACTCAGACTTCCCTTGTGCCATACAAATGGCAATAACCCTTAAGAATGCCATCACCCGGTCTATGATAGGGCAATTGCACTTAAGGAATTTGTAGAAACTCAAATAAATCAAAACTATGAGAGACAACAAAAGAATGCAATATGGGAATCTAGAAGAAGGACCCTACACGAGCCATGTAATGTGACACGGTCTGTGGCAGGGCACGTGGAAGGGGACTTGGCTGTATAGTTTTCAAGGGCTCATGCACGGGCCACTACATGATTCGTGTAGAGTCACATGATCTTTGCTGTAGACCATGAGAATCCCCCCTTTGCTGAGTTTCAGCCCAATGTGCGCACCCACAAGTTTATGCAATTCTAAGTTACTTAATTATCGATCCACCAATATATCAGTATGCAAAACACAGATTTACCGAAAGTTATCGTAAACGCCCTCTAAAATCATGAAATTCCATAGTCAACACTACAAGAACTCAACAATGGTGGTTTTCACCACCTAATGCAACACCTAACACAAATATACAAGAAATATGACACTTAAGAAAAAGAGAAACCTAATTACAAGCAAGATCTAGCACATTCAAACTAGAAAGCACATTAGAAGATGAAGAAGATAATAGCTTACTTTATGAAGGACTAAAGGAGAGTGATGACTTACTTGAACTATAAAGATCCACACTAAAATGTATGTTATGGATCATGAGATTGACTTACTAATCATGACAAAAAAGATAAATTTTGGTAGATTTGAGAAAAAGGGTATGCGAAAGAGAGAAAGAGGTGTGAGGAATGAAAAAGAGTGGAAAATTTAAGAATGAGGCATTGGGACAAAGGGAGGGTTTAAATACCCTTGGTCAACTATGTTGACCATCTCTCTCTGCTCCACGGTTGGCCTCACGGTCCATGTCACATGGCATGATCTGTTTAGACCAATTGCATAGGCAACCTTGTGTAATTTTAAATGCTTACCTAGCCCACGCATACTCCACATGGGCAACCTCATAGGCCATGTCACTTTTCATGGTCCATTTGGACTATCCGTCTATCCACACTTGAGATTTTGAACAATCTACCTGGTATGTATTGACTAATACCATATCCACGGTCAGCCTCATGGCCCGTGATAGGTGTCATGGTCTGTTTTTGACCGTCTGTTAGCCAATACTTGAGCAATTTTGAAACAAAATTTTATTCGAGCAAAACCACCCAGAGTTAAGCTTAACAAGAAATAGTCTCAACCTGGAGTTGCTCAGTAGAACGTTGTCACCAATACTAAAAATTCATGGTGGAATATACTTGTCATGTTGGAACTTCATTTGGTCTTTATAAAGTGTTGTACTTTTATATGCATGGAGGCAAAACTCATCCAACTCATTGAGTTAGTCAACTCTCATGTCAATAGCCTATTCCCAATAAATGTTCAACTTCTTTAGAGCCAAAGTGCCTTGTACTCTAACTCCAGAAGTAGATGGAAGGCTTTACTAAACACCTATTGATAGGACATACCAATAGGGGTTTTGTAAGTAGTCCTGTAAGCACACAATGCATCATCTAGTTTTTGAGCCCAATTAGTTCTAGTCGCATTCACAGACCTGCTCAGAATCTCCTTGATTTCTCTATTCGAAACTTCAACCTGCCTACTTGCCTATGGATGATAGGGTGTAGTCACCATGTGTTGTCATACTCCATACATAGCTAGCACAACATGGAATATCTTTTTATAGAAGTGAGAACCCCCATCCCTCATGATAGTTCTGGGTGTCCCAAACCTAGAGAAGATGTTCTGCCTCAAAAAATGGACAACGCTCTTGCTTTCGTTGTTTGGAAACGTCACTGCCTCCACCAACTTAGAGACGTAGTCCACTGCCACTAGGATGTACTTCACGCTATAGGGGCTTATAAATGGACCCATGAAGTGAATGCCCCAGATGTCAATTATCTGCACTTCAAGAATAAGGATCGTGGGTAGGTCTTGAAACCTAGAATGTTGCCATGTCACTGAGACTAGTCACAACCTTGCACCAAGTCATGGGCGTCTTTATAGATGGTAGGCTAACAGTACCTATATTGCAAGATCTTCTTTGCTGTCCTGGTACCATAATAATGCCCCCCCTCCGCCCCCACTATGGAGGTGTGAAAGCCCTACATAATGCTCATCATCTCTGCCTCTAGTATGCACCGCCTAATGACTCTATCCATATATATTCTGAACAAGTACGGTTCATCCCAGAAGTACTTGTGCACATTATGAAGAAACCAAGATATTAAGTCAACAGAAGCTGTCAATACTTACTCATCGGGAAAGGAATCATTGATGTTCAACCTATCCTTAGCTCTAGACTCACCCTCCAACCTTGAAAATGGTCTACCACCTGGTTATCAGTTCCTTTCCATTCTTGGACCTCAAAGTCAAACTCTTGCAGCAGGAGAACCCATCTGATCAGCCTTAGCTTAGCATCTTTCTTTTCCATAAGGTATCTCAATATTGCATGGTCAGGTACATAATCATTTTTGTCCCTAGTAGGTAGGCCCTGAACTTATCAAATTTTTACACCACAGCCAGCAATTCTTGCTAAGTCACTGTGCAATTCCTTTGAGCATCATTGAGGGTCTTGTTGGTGTAGTAGATGGGATGAAAAATCTTGTTGCGCTTCTGCCTGAGCACAACACCTACATCAATTCAACTCACATCACACATAAGCTCAAAAAAGGCAATCCAGTTAGGTACAATTACCACAACTGCCGAGATTAACTTTTACTTCAGGGTTTCAAAGGCATGGCAACAACTATCATTAACCTGAAACTTAGCATCTTGCTCCAATTGTTTGTACAGCGGGTGTGCAATCTTGGAGAAATCTTTTACGAATCTGCGGTAGAAGGCCGCATGCCCAAAAAAACTCTAGACCCCCTTCAAAGAGATGGGAGGTGGCAATTTTTCAATAACCTCAATCTTTGTCTTATCCACCTCTATACCCTTATCAAAAATCTTATGCCCAAGGACTATCCGTTCCTTGACCATGAAGTGGCATTTCTCCCAGTTTAAGACTAAGTTCGCCTCCTCACAATATTGTAGTGCCCTGCTAAGATTCAACAGACAAGCATCAAAGAAATCACCCACTACAGAGAGGTCATCCATAAATACCTCAAGGGTGTCTTCGACCATGTCAGAGAAGATTGACATCATATACCGCTAGAAGGTAGTTGGGGTATTGCATAACTCAAAAGGTATTCTTGTGAAAGCAAATGTCCCATCTGGGAAACTGAAAGTAGACTTCTCCTAATTCATGAGAACTATGGATATTTGATTGTACCCCATGTACTCATCAAGGAAGAAGTACCACCCTCTACCTGCCAGTTGATCTAACATCTGATCCATAAAGGGTATGGGGAAGGGATCCTTCAAAGTCTATCTATTCAGTTTTTGGTAACCCATGCATACTGACCACCCAGTGACAAGTTGCAAAAGGATAGATCATTCTTATCATTGGCCACCACCGTCATGCCCCTTTTTTTATTGGACTAACCCACCTATTATCGGAGGTAGGGTATATCACCCCAACATCCAACCACTTAATTATCTTTTTTCCCTACCTCTTACATGAATGGATTCAGCTTACGTTGGTTTTCGATGCTAGGCATATAGTCATCCTCCAACTTGATCTTATGCATGCATATCCCTAGAGAAATCCCTATAATATCTTAAATGGTCTAACTAATAGCCTTTTTGAACTTTTGGAGGACCCGCAACAATGCTTTCACCTAGTCCTCCTAAAGATCGGCAGCCAAAATCATAGGAAAAGTATTACTAGTGCCTAAAAATGCATACCTTAGGTATTGTAGCAGCTCCTTGAGCTCCACAATAAGAAGCTCCTCAATAGATGGTTTGGCTGGTGGAGTCGGTCTATTCTTTAAGTCTAAGTCCAACTGCTTAGGGAAAAATGCTCTGGTTCCTCAATACTGCAAAGCATTCAAAGTGTCCTTGTACCTATTTATAACATCCTCTAGGAAGTTCATTAACACTCCCGCTAGAGTGTCCACGCTCATCTTTTCTTCAATCAAAATCTCAGAGAAACAATCATCCTCTACATCAATTATAGATATTACTACTACCTCTTTGGGTCTTTTTATTGCGACACATACTGAATTTTACCTCATCAATGTTCAATCTAAAATTAAGCTCCCCACGCTCCACATCTACTAATGCCCTGCCAGTTGCTAGAAATGGTCTCCTAAGGATAATGAGGACCTCAAAATGCACTTGACAGTCCAAAATGACAAAGTCCTCAAGAAAGATAAACCTGCCCACATGGATAAGTACATCGCACACCATCCCCACACGTCGCTTCACTGACTTGTCTATCATTAGAAGCCGCATAGTAGTAGGGGTGGGGGCTCCTAAGCCCAACTGCTTATAAACTGCCAGCAACATCAAGTTGATGCTAGCACACACGTCACAAAGAGCCCGTGCAAAATCATAGGCCCCAATAGTGCACAGGATAGTAAAAGCTCCTAGGTCTTCTTTTTTCTCTACCAGTAATCTTGTAGAAATGGCGCTACAGTGACGAAGATTATTTTCTAGCTCGATCATAGTTGTCCTCTTCTTAGTGACTAAGCCTTTCATGAACTCAACATAGCTAGTATCTGCTCAAGCGCTTCCACTAGAGGGATATTCACTGATAGCTCCTTCAAAATAGACAAGAATTTCTAGATCTTGCCATCTTCTACCTTCTTCTTCAAGCTCTATAGGAATGGTGGTGATGTCTTGGGAATGATCGATAGAGACCGAGTAATTGGTTTGTCTGACTCTTTGGTATCTTTAGTAACCACAGGCTCTGCTGGTGTCATATCTATCATATCACTTGTGTTATCATCATGCACCTCCACGGGGTCAGGTACTTTGCTATTAGGTTTATCAACACCTATATCACAAGCTATAATAGGGTGAGAAAGTACCTTACTGCTCCTCATGGTTACTACCATGTAGTGACCATCTTTTTTTGGTTCTGAATAGTATCACAAGGAAGTGACCCAGCTTTCCTCTAGTTCAATAAGGCTGATAGTTGCCCCATTTGTTACTCTAATTGCATGATCGAGGTAGAATGCGAGTCGACCAATTGACAAGAACCTTTGCCAATATCTTCTCTAGTTTTGAGTTTCCACCACCATCATTTTGGCGTTCACAGTTCCTATAGCCAACTCTATTTTGCTAGTTCCCTTGGTAGTTATCCTAATCATAGTTCCAACCTTGGTTACTGGAGTTGAATGCCCGGTAACCCACCTGGCTGTCCAAAAAGTTAGCTTTCTCACTATGATTATAGCATTGATCATCAGACCTGGGCATTGTATCCATAGATTTCACTTTTTCTAGTCCTCCCCCTAATAGCCTTTTTGTCAGCATGTCCCTTCGGGTCCATATATGGACCATGACTTGATCCTGTTCTTTCTCCTTTTTTCTTTGTTCCACAGTTATCTCGAAGATAAACCTAGAAAAACCTCTATCATGGGTGTACCGTGCCATGTTTTTCTAAGCTACCTGATCCAAGATCACAATGATGATTAGGAACATTGCAGATATGTATAATCCTCTATATGCCACATCAGTGATAGGCTTAGTCACAATTTGCAAGACCTATAGAAGACTGCTTTCAAGTGCTTATTCAGAGGAGATGGTGGTTGGGGCACTACTTGAGCTTCTGCTTGAATCTCTCCCAAGTTTCATATACTGTTTCATTCAGCAGTAGCTTATGAGACCCAATCTCACCTTTGCTCTTAAACAGCCTTGATGCAGGGAAGAATCTCTCCAAGAAAGCCTCTTTTAACTCTCCCCAAGTGCGGATGGAATCATAAAAAAGCTCAGTTTGCCACTTTTTCACCTCACTAAAAAAAGAAAATGAGTATAACCTCAACCAAAATGCTTGTTGACTAAACCCTTGAATTTTTTATGATTGGCATATTGCCAAGAAGTTCATGACATGCTGATTTGCGTCCTCAGTTGCTGCTCAGCTAAACATGCTGAACTTGACACCTGCAGGTAGTGGGGGAAGCACTATTGCTCCAGTGGTCCCAACACCTTCATCATCTTTATTCACTGCTTGGGCTACTGGGACCTTGAGGCCTCAAAATCAGTTGTTGTTGCAGGGGTGGCACAAGTGGCATCTATCAAAGTTGTGCTGTTGGTGGCACCCCATTACCAATAAGGTCATTTTCACCCAAATCGCCATTTTCCCATCAACAGGATTCACAAACAACTCTCTCTTCCTTGCTGTTTTGCGCTCCTAGGCATTCAATTTGTGGATCGACTTAGTGAGGCTCAAGGTAATAGGGAATAAGTAGTTCACCCTTAATTTGGGTGTTTGGCATGCCACTATCAAAGAGAAAAAAGAAGAAATAAAAGTAATGTTAGGGACTAGTATTACATGCTGAAAGTAGCAATTAGTAGACTATCACTTCACTGTATTCCCTATCAACGGCTATAAAATTTTATAAGCCCAAATTTACACTCCAAAGGGAATAGTAAAGCGGTCGTTGATCAAATATATTACTCAACAAGTGTTGAGGTTGATCCCATAGGGAATGCGTAAGGATAAATCTATTAGCACCCCTTTTAAGATGTAATATTTATTCCCAAAATAAAAGTACATAAAGTAAATAGGAGGTTTTGATGGTGAAAACTAAGTTACTAAAGTCGAGTAATGAAAAGCTGCAATGACTACTGGATTTCAAACAAATAATAAGAAGCTAGGATTGTGTTCCAAATGATATCTAATATGATAGCAATATTTATTAGTAAACCCGTTCATGATTACATATATAAGATCAAACAATTTATGTAACACCTAATTGACCTTCTGGTCCTTCTTAGATGCATTTCATTCATCACCTTCTGGTCTCAGAACGTATACTTATTAAACCTTGTTATGGACCACATAATACTCTTACCTTTTGGTGTCAAGTACTTTGAGTAGGTTAAGAACCCTGAATTTCTTTCATAGAATTGTTTTCCTAATCACTACATGCCATCCATAAATGTAATGAATACAGACATATCCTAATGTGTGGACTCATTATGGAATAAATTAAGCGCATAATACAATAATATATATGATAATAAATCCTGAGATTTACCCCAAATTTGTCTATCTTATTGAGTTATCATTGTTCCCACAACCCTAGTTGCAAGTTTAGCCTAGCATATTCCATATGTAAAACCCCCAAAAATGTAAAGAAATCAAGATAAATAACTTACTATTGATAAAGTAATGAATCCATGGATTACAATCTCAAAGAGATGATTAAATTCCAAGAGTTCAATGAAAATAAACCCAAAATAGTGTTCTTTTGCGTTCTCTATATGCAGCCATCTAAGACAAATAAAAATGGAATAAAAATAATATATATATATATATACAAGTAAAGACCTAATCCAACTTAAAATAGTGAAATAGTTTTTGACATGGGTACGGGCAACTACACAGCCCGTGAGGGTCCAAATGGACCATGAAATAGTCCGTGAGTCAGTTGTTGGCCTTCAACTCATGTCACATCATCACATGCACTGGTATGGATTGTGTGAGGGTTTGTAGATCATGAAATGGCCTGTGATCCTTGCCTTAATGATTTTCATTGTTGTCCACTCCATTCCTCGGTATCACAGCCCATGTCATGATCCGTGATAGGTCACACGGCCCGTGACAGGCCCCGTCTCTCTCTACTTGTATGATTCTTGTAATTTTTTATGGTAACCTTTCAAATTCATGTCAATTTCATGCTGAAGGACACAGTCTGCATCAATTCCCATAGCCCATGAAAGGGACCATGAGACATGTCTTAGTGTCTTTCATTCCTCTTCATTCCATCTACTCCTTGGCAAGCTAACTTTGGGGCTACGGTGCAACTCACGGTCCATTTCATGTTACACGGGTCCTATAGGCGCCAGTGCTCCTTTACTTAGATCTATTCTTTGGTTTGTATGCTTAGACCAATTTCACGTGGCCTCTATCGGTCCATGTAATGATACATGGCCGTAGAGGTCTCCATATGGTGACAGTTGTGCTTCTTTATAAATCATTTTCTTGCACTTTATGCCTTACTCCACGCCTTCACCATTTTGCCAAATAATAACACAAAACACATATCCAACTAATTAATTTGCTTGAGAACGGCAAAAATCCTATGTTTAAAGCATTACAAGAGTCATATTTCCATGACTCGACAACACCCTCAACTTAGAATGATTGCTTTTCCTCAAGCAATGATGACTTAACAAAACAAAGTATAAATACAAGTGCTCAATTAAAACTATGGATAACCCCTCAATTTTAACACATATGCCCAGAAAACATGCTTAAAATGTGCTTACACCTCAAACAGACCCACACAACTTAAGGTAAACATCATACATGTATGGTTAGCCCACATAAAATCGGGAACAAAGTTGAACCAATTTTATTAGCAACCAATAAGTGCAAGCATAGTGCCCTCACTACAAAGATGTCTCATGCATAATATATCAATGTAAAACAGAAACTGGAATATAGCCACACATTGTCACGAGTGATTTTTAGTGGAGACACAAGCATCGAGTATATGCGTTCCCTTATTTTTGCTACCTTAACTCTTGCACAGCCTTTTTAGGATCACGTTAGGAATTTTGTGGTTTTTAATATAGGCTAGGGCTAGGGTGAGGTACATGTAGGATCAAAGTGACTAATTGGCCCCTCCAAGACACTAATTTGACTCAGCCATCCGCTCTCGACCTTCAACTCCTATTGCCCTCATTTTTTCAACTTTCTTTGCCATTGGGAGTGATTTTTGTGTTCATTTATTCTTTTTCTTTCTTCCCATTATCACACTTTTGTTTTACTCATGGTCACACCCTAACTTCTCTTCTCCCCTTATCACTTGGCTCTTTTCCACACTTATGTTTCTGGTTTTCTTATAATAGCCACCCTCAACTTAGGTTTTTCGCCTAGTCTAAGGTTCACAATGTCTATTTAAAGGACTATGGTTAGTATAAGCTACCCTCAACTTAGACTTTTGTCCTAGGCTAAGGTTTAAAATGTCCTTGGAGACACTAGGGCCGAAGTACGAATCTGTAGAAAGATAGGAAAGGTGAGTTGGGTGATAATAAAGAAAAGGACTATTCAGTCTCAACTTTTGGTTCAACGGTGACAATTTCATTTGGTTGGTCAAATATAGGCTAAGGTTTGATAAAATGTCCGAATGTGGTTTAGTCTCAACTTTTGGTTCAACGGTGACAATTTCATTTGGTTGGTCAAATATAGGCTAAGTGCCAAGTAAATAAAGGCAACCTAAGATCACATCATAATCCAGTCATTTAATTGTTTTGGTGGGACTAACTAGGCAAGTTCTAGCTTATAAGTAAATTGACTGAATTAAGCAAATAAGCTCACACACACGTGGCACATCTCCTACATTAGTTAGCACTACCCAACATAGTCATGCTTCATTCATGATAATGCTAACCATACAATGCATACCATGTTTTCTAATAATCATACGAGTTAGTTAGGATGGGGTGCATGCACATACAAGTTTTTTAAAACATTTTGAACTTGGGGAATTTTACATAGATCAAAACATGGGCTACCCTAGACTTCTATAAACACTTGTATCTACACAAACATCACAACCTAAACATGCCTGTTCTACTAAATAGTACACTTGAGAGAAAAGAAATATGGCAAGAAAAACCCTCAAGTGGCAGGATGCCTCAACCCGTCCAAAAAGAAATTGTAGTTCCCTCACTATGCCACAACTAGAAATAAAGTGCAAAAAGGAGTAGAACATACCTGCGATACCCTAGGCATCAGTCATACCATCGATATCGGACCCTCTAGTAGGGTTTTTATCATCAAAAGTCACTCTCGATCCAAAGATGCTCTCAGAGGCCTCTACCTTCGCTACCTCTCTTGCAATCCACTCCCTTTCCTTTTATTCAGCAACTGCTAGGCATTGTGCTCTCATGGCCTAGTGTAACTTTTTTCTCCTTCGCTAATTGCAAATTAGGTAGAGGCTTACTACATTGACTACACCTCTTACCCTTGTCCTATCTCTTAGGCTTATTTATGGGAGGCTTAGGTGAAGTAGATGGGATGGGTGGAGCACCTCATGTCTCATCTAAAATTGATGCCACGTGAATATAAAAGAGGGTCATCTAAGATGCTAGAGAGGGAGCTAGCGCAGTGCGATTGTACAGGGTCGTAAGCTATGCAACTTGGGTCTTCATGTCATTCATTATCTGCAAAATATTTTTCATTTCTTCCCTAGACATACTCCCAAACATATTATGGAAGTATCCCTCCTATAATGACCCCAAAAAGTGCCCAAACATGTGCCTCGGAATGCTCAAAATTTTAATTTTTACATATCTCAAAATTCATTTGTTATTTCAAAAATTTGACTTCAGATTCTTGTTTATGAACTCCAAATTAGGGGAAAAGGGGTCAAACCCCCATTTTTAAGCAACCGAATCGAATTATGAATTTTCTATGAATGCTAAAAATAGTGTGTAAGGCGTGTCGCGAAATGTAATTTGGAGAATATTTTTCTTGTGCTCGATCTAAGACTTTTAAGGCTTGGGCCTAAGTGTTCCCAAATATGTTTTAACTATACTTAGCCTTATTTCACCCTCATACCATCCTAATCATTCCCCAGTACTCACTAAAACACTTAGCCATATTTTCATTCCCCAAACTCAAGTCCCAAACCCTCATCCCAAGCTAAGGTTCTCCTTCAAGGTTCTTCATCAAGCTTCAAGTCTCCATCTCCAATCTTCACCAAGTTCATCTCGGCTAACCTCTTCTAAACGGTCCTTCTTCAAGCTTCAAGTCTCCATCTCCAATCTTCACCAAGTTCATCTCCAGAGCTACGGTATGTGGGTTTCTTTCATAGGTTCCTTTCGCCCATGATATTCAATCCTTCTTTTACTCAAATTGCATGATTTAAAGTTGATTTACAAATGGGTCTTGCATATTATGAAATTTACTGCACACTAAGTTAAAGCTATGTAAAATTGTGACTGTTTTGCTATGTTTAGAGCTATAAATCTTTGATCTATTGTAAGATATGATGAGGAGTTTTGATGAATATTACTTGAGGGAGTTGCAAGGTGTATCTTGATGGTTTTACAATGGATTTTATTCTATGATTTCACCTCTACATTTCATGGTTTTACACTAGCATTACACACCCTCTAAATGTTTGATAAAATGTCCGAATGTGGTTTCTTGAGGAGTTGAAGGTCCAAAAGCATGAGATATGATATGAATGACTATATGATGATGAAATAAGCTTATGTATATGATATAATCTATATAAACTATTGCATTAGACCATACTCGATCGAGCGGGGGAGGGGACAAGAGCCTAGGTAACCATGTTGAGGGCTTATACTCATCAACCATGCAAGGGGTTTATACTTCATCACCATGTGGTAAGGTGTGATTACCATTAACCATGTTAGAGGTTTATACCATACAATGTTGGTATGTCCTCCACTTCGAGGACCTAGTCTATGTTTCTTCTACTATGCATTGAGATATTCATCTTTATTGTTTATTTTGACTATGAGGGTGAGCCCGGTAACTTTGTCTTGGCCCCCGCTCTTATCTATGTATTAGAGGTGTTTGTTGGACATGTTAAGTATCTATGGTATGAGTTTTACTCTTGTCTTTTGACCATGATATTGTGTAAGCTTTTCCCTTAGCCCTGGTTTCCCTATTCTTTTATTTTTAATGCTTGATTTATTACTTCCATGACCAAGGATATGTAATGATACTTTATGAGGCTTGTTGGGATCCCTTCAGGTTCCTCTTGCATTATGTCACGTCTAGGCCCTATTTTGGATCATGACAAACTTGGTATCAGAGTACTAGGTTAATGGTTCCTCAGAGTCCAACATACCACATCGATTAGAGTCTTATTCATAGTTATATTGTATAACACAACTATAAGTAGGAGGGTATGAGGCATTCTAGAAAATATTCCACTTCTTCCTGATCTATGTAGTGCGATAGAATTAGATCTCATAGGGTTTATTGCTAACCCCTAACCCTTACATTCTAGGATATGTCTCAAGCTACTCAGGATAGTGATAAGATGAATGTGGAGATTTGTGATGCTCTATGGAAAATGGCCAAAGCGAGAGCGAAATTGGCAACTCACCTCGAACAACAAGTGGGTGCTTTTGGGACTTCAAATGGTAAGAGAAGAAATATTGAGGCCAAGAGTGCCCATGTTGAAGAAAGTTCCAAAGTCTCAAGGATTTGGGTGATGCTATGTGTCCAACATATGATAAGGCTCATAGGGACTCATGTTTCAAGGGCACCAATGCATGTTTTGATTGCGGCGAAGTGGGATATAATAGGAGGGATTGTCCTCAGAAACATAATAAGAGTAAGAAGGGTGATGAAGGGATGACTTATCTTAGATGCCCAAAATGTGGGAGGACTTATAGTGGCGTATGTTGGAGGAACATGGGTGTATGCTTTGGGTGTGGTAAAATAGGCGACAAAATTTCAATTTGCCTATATGGTTGACCTTTAGATCAAGGTGGTCGTGTTGGTCAAGTGTCCCTAGGAGGGGATTAGATACCCGATGCTATTACTGGTAAGTTGAATTTTTTTTGGCTTTATTGTGCATGTATTGTTAGGCCCGCTGTGCCACTATTTTTTCTCTATTCTTTATGTTGCTAGTGGGGCTTCTCGTGTTGTGTGGATCTTTGGTGTTGATCCTTTTTTGGGTACATTATTGCTAGGAGGTTCATGTGTGTTGATTCGGGTTTGTATTGCATTAGGTCTTGCTTTATGGTTTGTTGGAGTGGCATGGTGGATTTGAATGTCATTATAGGGATGGTTGGATAGATGCATGTAGTGTCTTCATAGATGGTAGGACCCGTAAAGCTAGATCCCGAATCCCTAATGAACCGGTCTTGAAGTGGGAGGTTGTTAAGTGGTAGCAAAAGAGATAGGTCCATTTCTTATCTTAGGGAATAATTGGGTATCTAAGGGGTTGCATTTGTTTTCTTGTAAGAATAGAGGTGTAAAACCTAACTTGTTTTGTTATTGAGTTGTTGGTGGTGATAGATGAGGCCTTGAATGTCCCTTTCTGATATTTCGAAATTGGGCTAGTGTCTTTTGGTTTGACTAGTACATCGGTTATGCCTACAATTCTCATGAATAGGATCTTTAGCTGCTACTCTAATAGGCTTATGATGGTTTTGATGATGATATAATGGTTTGTGTTCCCTAATAAGGTAGTGCATGTGAGTCTTTTGAGGGTAGTATAACAAAGTTTAAGGAAGAAGGTGGGATGCGAAATAGGAGGAATGGAGATTTTGGTTGTAAGTGGTTGCCTTCCTAGGTCGTGTGATACTAGGTGATGGGATTAAGGTGAACCCTAGTAAGACGAAAGTGATTAGAGATTAGCCTAGATCTCGACTTCCTTGGGTTAGGAGCTTCTTGGGTTTAGCGGGCTATTACCGGAGTTTATGATAAGCTCTCTTCTATTATTTCCCCTATGACTTAGTTGACCCTAAGTAAGGCCAATGTGGTGATTGATGTTTTGAGTAGGGTAGTTTGATAGGTCTAGGAGTTGATATTTCTTGTGTTATTCCTTGGTGCTAGTAGGATTCATGTGTATGTGGGTTGATCCTTGATTACTTCCAATCAGGGAGACCCAAAATTATTTTCAAGAAAACCTACATAGATTTTGCTTACTTTAATTTGAGGTTTTGAATATTATGATTCCTAAAATTCTATTGATGCATGGGTAGTGTTCATTTGATGATTTTAGTGTGATTTAAACAATTATATGAGGATTTACTTTAGGTTTATGAAATTATAAGTATGCATGTCCCCTTTTTCAATTACTTATGCATGAGAGATTACACTATGGATTTGAATGTAGAATTAATTATGTTTTCACTTTAATTTTATATTATAAATATTGATTTTATATTGAGTCTTAATTACCCATGTCATTCCCTCATTGATCATAGCATATATGCATTCATGTACATGGATTATTTTGAGAAATTATGTTATTGGTTAAGACTAATTTTATTTTATGGTATGAATTTAACAAAATGTTGGTATGAGAATAGTGTGATCACATATATGTCTTTGGATTTTGGCTCATTAAGCATGTGAGGTGCTTGCTCCATTTTGTGTATGAATGGGCTATTCTTATGCATGAATATTGTGACTGTGAAATTATGATTTTGGCATTTGAGTCTATGTATGAATTATTATGAATGGTGTTTGGCTTATAAGCCCAACTGTGCATTGAAATGATTTAAAAAGAAAAAAGACTATTGCCTTTTTGAAAGTATGTATATGTATGTTATGAGTATTCTTGTGGTATGACGACTTAACATCAATGGATTGAGGGGGAGGGGTCTATAAGGGTTGCCCCATGTTCTTGTTGTATAGAGCCTTGTCTTGTGATCTTGGTTGAACTTAGCTTGATGTGTTAGAGGTGTTATGGTAGTTTGGGCTACTTACATAGCATGCTTCCAATGAGTGTAGAACTCGTAAGGTTGTAATAAGATGGTTAAAGATGGTCAATCTATTTGGTCAACTCTAATAGGGTAGTCACTTCCCCAAGGTTAATTTGAGGTTCCGGTTTTGTTCTCAAGTGTAGAGAAGGGTAGATGATATCCGTAAGTGCCTGTTTGAACTAAGAATGAGCATTTTGATTATTGGTGGAGTGGTTAGGTGGGCTTGTGCCCCAGTTGTGTCTGTTGGGTTTCATTAATAGGGTCTTAAAACCCTACCTTGGTATGTTTGTGGTGGTCTTTAGTGATGAGGTATTGATTTGTTTAAAGCTTGTGAATCATTTGGGGGTAGTGTTACAAGCCTTGGGGAAATGAGAGGTTGTTTACTAAATATGATAGATGTGCATTGTGGATAGGAAGAAGATCTTTAGAATTATTAATAATTATGAAATGGGTGTGCATTACTTTTCTCTGGTAAAGCTAATGTTGTGGTCGGTGCTCTAGGTAGCTTAGCATGTGTTGTTGATGGTGTCAAGGAGGAGACTAGTGGGGTCCATCGATTGGTTAGATTAGAAGTTAGTTAAGGGAAGTTGAGCATGGTAGTATAGCATTCTTGATGTTTCCAAATCTTCCTTGTTTAAGAGGTCCAGATTAAGCAAGGCCTTGATTTTGCCTTATTAGAGTTGGAAATTTTGGGTGGAAAGATGGTAGAGTGGAAGTAGTCTTCCAAGGGGGAGATTCTAGTTCATAGAGACAAGTGGAATAGGTGTGGTTAAGGTCGACAAATGACTTTATGGTTGTGAGACCTTTTAGAGTGTAGAGAAAGTTGGTAAGATTACATGTGGATAGAATTTGCCTAGGGACATGATTATGGTTTGTTCGGTTATAAATGTTTCTAGGTTGAGGAGATATTTTGGTGGCTCTAGTGCTACCGAACTCTTTGAGATGGTGGGTGATATGTAGGATATGTTGACTGGGAAGAAGGTCCTGATGGACTTGTTGGATGGATGAATGGAGAAGTTGATTAATGAGGATGTGGTGTTCATTAAGGCCCTCTTGAAAGGATCATCAAATCAAAGGTGTCCCTAAGGAAGCCAAACTAGTCTTATGGGAGCGATATTCGTACCCCACTCTCTCTAATTAAGCCTAAGATAATGGCTAAGTTCTTCAAGTGGTTCCAAGTCTTATGTTTCAGCCCCTACATCATTCATATGCATTCATGCTTCAATTGGCATGTTTATAATGATTTTACACTTATGTTGAGATTTTGAAAATGGTGTTTTAAGTGTAATGTTGCATTCTTCTTGGGGAATGATTTGTTGATGATTACTCTTGTCTTGTGCGTCTCTTTTACATTCAGGGATGATGTAACGACCCCAAAATGTGCCCAAAAACATGCCTCGGAATGCTCAAAATTTTAATTTTCATATATCTCAAAATCCGTTTGTTATTTCAAAAATCCAACTTTGGATTCTTGTTCAGGGAGTTCAAACTAGGGGACAAAGGGTCAAACCCCGCTTTTTAAGCAACCGAATCAAATTATGAATTTTCCATAAATTCTGAAAAATAGTGTGTCCGCGATGCACCAGTGTGTAATTTGGAGACTATTTTTTTTGTACTCGGTCCAAGACTTTTTAGTATTGGGCCTAAGTGTTCCCAAATATGTTTTTACCTATACATAGCTTATTTCACCCTCAAACCATCCTCTGATTTGTAACGTAAGCCGCATCAGCCCCTCAGATGGCAATCTGCACATCAATCTATTTCAATAGTGCAGCCCGAGAAGTCGAATGGACATTCGCCCCTCATAAGTAATCTTCAGGTGTCGATTATTAAATAGGCCATCCGGTGGTGCCTGGAAATCTGGACCAAAGAGAAATATGTTGATGGTGGTCTTAGAAATGTCCACCCTTTCACCATGTACAGTAACATGCTCCCGCCAGGACAATCGAAAAGCTAACTTCCTCCTAAACATTTTAGAGTGACCACTATGTATTTTGTCCAATAGGCTCGCAGTGTAGTTAGAATAAAATTCTTTAATCATTGATGGCCCATAATATCCGGGTGGTTGTGCCATCCATCCAAACTGATATGGGTCACACGTAACTTTGATATTAGGGATGCCATCATGTTGATCTATGATGACCCAAACCTCAGGGATGACGACTCGCTGTTGTCACCCCCTGGAGCCCTTGGTCAGCTTCTGAGTAAAAATATCCTTAGAGTCTGGGATCATCTAATGGCCTTGCAAAAATACAATAAGAAACATTTTGTTTTCAAGATTTGTCATCCGGGAGACCGCATAATGTATGTCTTCATCATCACAATCTCGGAAGTCAATCTCGTCAACCTGAGCATCAACGTGGTGATGGTCAGCCTCCGGGTTTTATGCCCGCTCCTCCTGCTATAGGCATCCTCCTCCTCCTTAACTACCATATAAAAAACTCCCTCCTCAGATTGGGAGGCTATGGTCCAGCTCTCTGCACGAGCCCTTGTAGTGCGAAGGGAGTGAGGGGAGACATTACTAGTAAAATGGACCTCGGACCCTCCTGAGAAGTCATCATCTGAGTAACTCCTATTCTGATGATAGATGATACAGTAAGGGAATTATGAAGACATGACCCAAGCTCCTCCCTAGGTTGGTTTGACCTTCGACATGGACCTATAATACCTGTAAGTGTCACAAATGAATAAAAATGGTTAGACAGTTTGGAACACACAGGTTGACACACTAATAGGTACTTAGACTTCCCCGGTACCATAGAAATGACAATAACCCTTAAGAGTCGCATCACCCAATCTATCATAGGGAAAATGCACTTAAGGAATTTATAGAAACTCAATTAAAATCAAACTATGAGAGGCAAAACACAAGAATGCAACAATAGGAATCTGGACGAAGGACCCTACACGGGCCGTGTAACGTAACACGACCTATGGCAAGGCATGTGGAAGAGGACTTTGCCACGTAATTTCAAGGGCTCATACACAACCCACTACACGAGTCTTGTAGATTCACAGGGTCTATGCGATAGACCACGAGAATCCCCTCTTTGCGGAGTTTCAGCCCAATGTACGCACACACAGGTTTATGCATTTCTAAGCTACCTAATCACCGATCCACCATGATTTCATAGAGAGTTATCACAAAGACACACTAACATCATGAAATTCCATGGTCAATGATACAAGAATGCAAAAATAGTGGTTTTCACCACTTAATGCAACACCCAACACTAATATGGATGAAATTTGACACTTTAGACAAAGAGAAACCTAATTGTAACCAAGATCTAGCACATTCAAACTATAAAGCACATTAAAAGATGAGGAAGATAATATATTACTTTATGAAGGACTAAAGGAGGGTGATGACTAGCTTGAACTATGAAGACCCACACTAAGATGTATGTTATGGATCGTGAGATTGACTCACTAATCATGACATAGAAGATAGAATTGTTGGTGGATTTGAGAAAAAGGGTGTGAGAGAGAGCGAGTGGCGTGAGGAATGAGATGGAGTGAAATATTTAAGAATGAGGCATTGGGACAAAATAAGGGTTAAATTACCCTTGGTCAACTGAGTTGACAATCTCTCTCTACTCCACGGTTGGCCTCACGGCCCATGTCACATGGCACGATCTATTTGGACCAATCGCACCGCTAACCTTGTGTAATTTTAAATGCTTACCTGGCCCGCACACGCTCTGCATGGCCGGCCTCATGGGCCGTGTCATTTTTCACGGTCCATTTGGACCATCCATCTATGTACACTTGAGATTTTGAACAATGTACCTAGCATGCATTGACCAATACCACCTCCACGGGCTGCTTCACAGCTCGTGACATGTGTAATGGTCTGTTTTGACCACTCTCTTGCCCATACTTGAGAAATTTTGAAAACAAACTCACCTGGGCCTCTCGTATGCTTCACACGACCGGCCTCGTAGCCCATGTCACTTGCCACGATTCGTGTGGACCGTTCGTCCACCTACCTTTGGTGAATTTTAAATTTACCTAGGCATACATATATGCCCTGTAGATGACTACATGGGTCGTCTAGTGTCACACTATTCGTGATAATGGATGTTATGCCCTCCTTTGCCAAATTTCACCCACCATGGCCTCACATCGTGTCCACCAACACATGTATGCACATGAACCCCACAAGTGAAACCTATACTTACCTGCATACACAAACCAAAAACAAGAAAGTGTATGTATGTGTATATATATTATTTTTATTTACTCTAGCTATTACAAAGCAAGGGTTGCGTCCCATGAAGAGCTTGGTTAAATGTCACAGCACGACACAACTATATTGACTTCTCAGACTTCATCAAGCTGTACTCCCTCTATCACTGAGGCTTCATCTGCAACACCAAAGTATTACTTTACTCGTTGCCCATTAACTTTGAATCAAAGCCCAGTTTCAGCTTCTAGCTCAATTGCGCTATGTGGAAAGACTTAGGTAATTTTATACGGGCCAGACCACCTAGACTTAAGCTTAGCTAGAAATAGCCTCAACTTAGAGTTGTATAGCAGAACCTTATCACCAACACTAAAACTTCATGGTGGAATATGCTTGTCATGTTAGAACTTCATTCAGTCTTTTTAAAGTGTTGCATTCTCATACTCCTAGAGGCAAAACTCATCCAACTTATTGATTTGGTAAATTCCCATGTCAGTAGCCTCTTGCCAGTTCATGTTCAACATTAGAGCCCTGAGTTCCTTGTGCTCTATCTCCACAATTAGATGGCAAGCTTTACTAAACACTAATTGATATGCGGACATACAAAAGGGGGATCTTATAAGCCATCCTATATACCCACAATGCGTTATCCACTTTTGGGGCCCAATCAGTTCAAGTCTCATTCATAGACTTGGTCAGGATCTCCTTAATTTCCCTATTTGAAGCTTCAACCTACTCACATATCTGCGGATCATAACGTGTAGCCACCTTGTGTTGTCATACCCCATACTTATCTACCACAGTATAAAAGATCTTCTTACAAAAGTAAGAACCCCCATCATTAATGATAGTTCTGGGTGTCCTAGACCTGCAGAAGATGTCTTCCTCAGAAACTGGACAACACTCTTGCTTTTGTTGTTTGGAAACGCCACCACTTCCATCCACTTGGAGATGTAGTCCACTACCACTAAGATGTACTTCATGCCATAGTAGCTCAAAAATGGACCCATGAAGTCAATGCCCTAGATGTCAAAAATTTTCACTTCAAGAATTGGAGTCATAGGTAGCTCTTGACGCCTACGATGTTTCCCTGTCGCTAACACTAATTACAACCTTGCACTAAGTTCTGGGCATCTTCATAGATGGTAGGCCAGTAGTACCCATATTGCAAGATCTTTTTCTCTATCTTGGCACCACCATGATGGCCCCCTACTACGAAGGAGTGATAGGCCTCCATGATGCTCATCATCTCTGCCTCTGGTATGCACCGCCAAATGACTCCATTCACATATGTTTTGAACAAGTATGGTTCATCCCAGAAGTACCTACGCATATCATGAAGAAACCAAGAAATTAAGTCAACAGAAGCTACTAATACCTACTCATTGGGAAAGGAATCATCGATGTTCGACCAATCCTTAGCTCTTAACTCATCCTCCAACTAGGATACATGGTCTTCCACCTGGTTCTTAGTTCCTTTCCATTGTTGGACCTCAAAGTCAAACTCTTGCAGTAGTAGAACCCATCTGATCCACCTCAGCTTAGTATCTTTCTTCACCATATGGTATCTCAATGTTGCATGGTCGGTGTATATGATCTCTTTTGTGCCCAATAGGTAGGTTCTGAACTCATCAAATGCGTACACTAGAGCCAGCAATTCCTGCTCAGTCATTGTGCAATTCCTTTGAGCATCATTGAGGTCTTGTTGAGTGTCTACCCGAGTGTAACACCCACAATAATTTCACTCGCATCACACATAATCTCAAAAAGGGTAGCCCAGTCAGGTGCAATTACAATAGGTGCAGAGATGAATTTTTTCTTTAGGGTTTTAAAGGCATGTCGGCAGTTGTCATCAAACTGAAACTTAGCGTCTTTCTCTAATAGTTTGCAAAGTGGGTTTGACATCTTGGAGAAATATTTTTATGATCTGTGGTAGAAGCCCGCATGCCTAAGAAAACTCCAGACCCCCTTCACAGAGATGGGAGGTGGCAATTTTTCAATAATCTCAATTTTTCCCTTATCCACCTCTATTCCCTTATCAGAAATCTTATGTCGAAGGACTATCCCTTCCTTGACCATAAAGTGGCATTTCTCCCAGTTTAAGACCATAGTCGCCTCCTCATAATGGTATAGTGTCATGCTAAGATTCAAAAGACAATCGTCAAAGAAATTACCTACTACAGAGAAGTCATCCATAAATACCTTAAGGGGGTCGTCGACCATGTCTGAGAAGATCGACATCATACACTGCTAAAAGGTAGTTGGGGCATTGCATAACTTGAAAGGCAATCTCCTAAAAGCAAACATCCTATATGGGCAAGTGAAAGTAGTCTTCTCATGATCCTCGAGAGCTATAGATATTTGATTGTAGCCTAAGTTCCCGTCCAGGAAGTAGTACCACCCTCTACCTGTCAGCAGGTCTAACATCTAGTCTATAAAGGGCATTGGGAAGTGACCCTTCAAAGTCTATCTATTCAGCTTTTGGTAATCCGTGCATACATGCCACCTAGTGATAGGTCAAAATGGGACTAGCTCATTCTTATCAATGTCCACCACCATTATGCCCCCTTTTTTAGGGACATATTGTACTAGACTAACCCACCTGTAGTCGGGGATGGGGTATATCTCCCCATCATCCAACCACTTAATTATCTCCCTTTTCACTACCTCTTGCATGGGCAGATTTAGCCTGTGCTGGTGTTCGATACTGGCACATAGTTATCCTCCAAGATGATATTATGCATGTGTATCCCTAGAGGAATCCCTATAATATCTATAATAGTTCAACCAATAGCCCTTTTGAACTTTTGGAGGACCCCCAACAATGCTTTCAGCTAGTCCTCCTGAAGATCGATAGCCACAATCATAGGAAGAGTGTTATTAGTGCCTAAAAATGCATACCTTAGGTGTCATGGAAGCTTCTTGAGCTCCACAGTAGGAGGATCCCTAATAGAAGGTTTGGCTAGTGAAGTCTGTCTATTCTTTAAGTCCAAGTCCAACTTATTGGGGACAAATTGTCTGGTTTCCCTGCCCTACAATGCGTTCATAGTGTCCTTGTACTTATTGATACCATCCTCTGGGATATTCATTAACACTACAATCAGAGTGTACATGCTCATCTTTTCTTCAATCAAAATATCAGAGAGACAATCATCCTCCATATCTATGACAGACATTACTGCTACCTCTTTAGGTCTTTTCATTGCAGCACACATGCTGAATTTTACCTCCTCAGTGTTCAGTCTAAAAGTAAGCTCCCATGCTCCACATCTACTAATGCCCTGCCAATCGCTAGAATTTGTCTCCCGAGGATTATGAGGACCTTAAAATCCACTTGATAGCCCAAAATCACAAAGTTCACAAGAAAGATTAACCTACCCACACAGACAAGCACATCGCACAAAATATCCATGGGTCACTTCACTAACATGTCCACCATAAGTAGCCGCATAGTAGTGGGTATGGGGGCTCCTAAGCCCATTTTTTTAAACTGCCAGCAGCATCAAGTTGATATTGGCACCCAAATCACAAAGAGCCAGTGCAAAGTCATAGGCAGTCGGGGAAGCACTACTGCTCTAATGGTCCCAACACCTTCATCATCTTCATTCACTG
Organism: Solanum virginianum; assembly: GCA_000787875.1. Taxonomy (NCBI): domain Eukaryota; kingdom Viridiplantae; phylum Streptophyta; class Magnoliopsida; order Solanales; family Solanaceae; genus Solanum; species Solanum virginianum. The sequence goes on along the minus strand of DF363822.1, from coordinate 6,986 downwards.
CTTGAGCTGCTGGGGGCCCTGAGGTCTCAATATAGGTTGCTGCTGTAGGGGTGGTACAAGTGGCACCTATCGAAGTGGTGTCACTGGTGGCACCCCCATACCAGTAAGGTCATCTTCACCTAGACCGTCATTCCCCCCATCAGCAAGACTAACAACAAACTCTGTCTTCCTTACTGCTTTGTGTTCTTGGGCGTTCATTTTATAGATCGACTTAGTGAGCTCGGGGTTATAGGGAATAAGTGCTTCACCCTTACTTCGGGTGTTTGGCATGCAATGTTGGTTCCCTACTAAGAGAAAAGCAAGAAATAAAAGTAAAATTAGTGACAAATATTACACACAGAAAGTAGCAACTATTAGACTATCACTTTGCCGTATTCCCCAGCAATGGCTCCAAATTTGACACACCCAAATTTACGCTCTAAAAGAAATAGTAATGTAATCGTTGATCAAATATAGAACTCAACAAAAGTTAAGGTCGATCTCAAAGATAATGCGTAAGAATAAATCTATTAGCACCCTTTTTTAGATGTAATATCTATTACCAAAATAAAAATGCTTTAAGTAAATAGGGGTTTTGATTTTACAAACTAAATTACTAAAGTAGAGTAATAAAAAGGTGCAGTGACTATTAGAATTCAAACAATTAATGAGAAGTTAGGATTGTGTTCCCCATGACGTCCAGTACAATAGAAAAATTTATCTAGTAAACCCATTCATGATTACGTATACAAGATCAAACAAGTTATGTAACACCTTGAAACGACCCCAAAAGTTGCCTGAAAATATGCCTCAAAATGCCTAAAATTTTAAATTCAATATATCTTAAAATCCATGAGCAATGTCGAAAATCTAAGTTCATATTCTTGTTTAGGTGTCAAAATTAGGAGAGTAAGGGTCTAACCTAGATTTAAGAGCAAAATATTAGCAATTATGAAATTCCAAAGTGCAAATTCTGGTGTGTATTCCGTATCGCTTCTGTGATGCGCACCTATGTTATTTTGGAGCTATTTTTTTAGTTCGGTCCAAGACTTTTAAGTCTTGGGTTTAAGTGTTCCTAAACGTGTTGTTACCTATACTTATCCATATATCACCCTCATATCATCCAAAGACATTCCCTAATACTCACTCAAACACTTGATCATATTTTCACTCCCAAATTTATGTCCCAAACCCTCATCTGGAACTAAGGATTTCCTTCAAGGTTCTTCTTCAAGCTTCAAGTCTCCATCTCCAATCTTCACCAAGTTTATCTCCAAGTATGTGGGTTTTAGCCATTGGGTCCTACCACCTATGGTGCCCTAATCTCCTTTTTACTCAATTTGCATGATTTAAAGTTGATTTTACAAATGGGTTTACTAGTATGAACTATGTAAAAGCTATATAAAGTTGTGACTATTTTACCATGGTTTGACTATAAATCTTGGATCTATTGTAAGATTTGATGAGGGTTTTGATGTGTATTGCTTGATGGTGTGGCAAGGTGTTGATTGATGGTTTTACAATGGATTTTTTTGCATGATTTCATCTCTAAATTTCATGGTCTTGTACCCCCACTACACACCCTCTAAGTGTTTGATAAAATGTATGGATGTAGTTTCTTGAGGAATTGAAGTTCTAAAGCATGAGATATGATATGAATTATGTTATGATGTTGAAATAAGCTTATATATTTGATAAATCCTATATAAAGTGTTACAATAGACCATGCCCAATCCGGGGGGACTAAGAGTCCGAATAACCTAGATGGGGGTTCGTACTCATCAACTTAGTATGGGGTTTGTACTTCACCACCAAGGTGATAGGGTGGCATCATCATTAACCTAGATAGGGTTTGTACTCGTCAGCTTAGTAAGGGGTTTATACGTCACCACCTAAGTGATGGGGTGGCATCATCACCAACCTACCAAGGGGTTTGTACCTTGGAAAGCTAGCTTGGTCTCTTCTACACATATAATATCCTACATGAGCATAAGTTACTTAAGAATGTTTTACTTATTCATTGATCATACATGTCATATTGTTATACTATGCCTATTGCCTGTTGTTTTGCATTTTGATTATGATATCTATCTCTTGTTGCATTGCATCTTACATACTTAGTACATTCAAACGTACTAATGCATACTTTTGCCTATATGATATCACCATACAGGAATTGGAGTGCAAATTGATCATCCTCCTCCTCTAAGTGGTTAGATCAGTACTACTCAAGCTTGTTGGTGAGTCCTCTACTTCGAGGACCTTAATCTATGTTTCTCTTATTATGTATTGAGACATTCTTCTTTATTTTCTATTTTGACTATGAAGGTGAGCCCGGTTTCTTTGTCTTGGCCCCCGGTCTTATCTATGTATTAGAAGTGTTTGTTGGACTTGTTATGTATCTATGAAATGAGCTTTAACTCTTTATCTGTTGATTATGACTTTATGCATGCTTTTCGAATAGTCCCGTTGCCCCATATTCTTACTCTTTATGTCTTTTATATGCTTCCGTGACCAATGATGTGTAATGATAAGTTAAAAGGCTTGTTTGGGATTCTTTCAGGTTCCCCATTCACCGTGTCACATCAAGACCCTAGGCTTGGGTCATGACACACCTAATTCGCCTTCCAGTCCTTCTTAGATGCATTTCATTCATCACCTATTGGTCTTAGAATGTATACAATTTAATCCTTTTTATGGACTCCGGAATACTCTCACATTTCGTTCTCAAGTACTTAGAATAGGTTAAAAACCCTGAATTTCAGTTATGGAATTGTTTTCCTAATCACTATATCCCTTCCGGGCATGTACTGAATACAGGGTTACCTTAACGTGTTGACTCATTAAGGAAGAAATTAAAGTGAAGAATACAACAATATAATGAGAATCAATCCCGAGATTTACCCCAAATTCATCTATCTTATTGAGTTGTCATGGTTCCCATGACCCTAGTTACGGGTTTAGCCTAGCATATTCCAAATAAATAACCCACAATAATGTAAAAAAATCATGATAAAGAATTACTATTGATAAAGTGATGAATCCACATATTACAATCTCAAAGAGATGATCAAAATCCAAGAGTTCAATGAAAATAAACCCAAAATAGTGTTCTTTTGTCGTTCTCCATCTCCAGCCGTCTAAGACTAATAAAAACAAAATAAAAATAATATATATATATATATATATACAAGGAAAAACATAATCCAACTTAAAATAGAAAAATAGGTGTCGGCATGGGTAGGAAAAACTACATGGCTCGTGAGGGTCCAAATGGATAGTGAAATAGTCCGTGAGTCAGTACTTGGCCTTCAACTCGTGTCACTTCCTCACACGCACTGGTACTGCTCGTGTGACAGTTCATAGACCATGAAACAACCCCTAACCCTTAACTTAATGATTTTCTCCATTGTCTACTCTTTTCTATGGCATCATGGCCTATGTCACTGTCCGTGGTAGATCACATGGCCCATGATGGGCCCTGTCTCTCTCCACTTGCATGATTCTTGTATTTTTCAATGGTAACCCTTCAAATTCACATCAACTTCACGCTGAAGGACACGGTGCATGTCAATTCTGGCAGCCCATGAAAGGGACCATGGGACATGCCTTAGTCTCTTTCATTCCTCTTCGTTCCAACTACTCCTAGGCAAGCTAAGTGTGGGGCTACGGTGCACCTCACAGTCTGTGTCATGTTACAAAGGTCATGTAGGCACCCATACTCCTCAACATAGCACCATTCTTTGGCTCGTATGCTTATACCAATTCCACGTGGCCTCTCACAGTCTGTCTAATGCTACATGGGTCATGGAGGTCTCCATATGGTGACACTTGTGCTTCTTTATTAATTATTTTCTTGCACTTTGTACCTTACTCCATGCCTCCACTATTTTTCTGAAAAAATAACACAAAGCACAGATCAAACAAATAAGTTTTCTTGAGAACGTGCAAACATCCTATATTTAAAGCATTACAAGAGTCATATTTTCATGACTCATCAAAAACCATAGAAGATTCATCCCCATTATAAACGTGAACAAAACCATGATTAGATTCACTTAACCTGATTCCCCAATCTTGTCAAACAATGCTCATCTTTCACCAACTCCCTTTTGACCTCAACTATAAAATCAGGTACAACATCTTCCTCAGATGGATTGCATTACGGGCCTATAGTAACTCTCCTTACTCTGTAGGGAGGAATGGAGATAGGAAATCTTAAGACACATTCTATGGCATGATATGAATCATAAAAAAGTGAAATATTTCATAAACTTCTTGTAGCCTCTTACCCATAAATGTGGCATGCTTCACACCCATGAATAAGACTCTACTTAACGTAGCATGTTGCACTCCAAGGACCATTTATAAACCTAATACTCTGATACCGTATCTGTCATGACCCGAACCTACGGTCTAGGAGTTACATGGTGAATGGGAATCCGAGAGTCCTAAATAAGCCTCAAAGTATCCAAATTCATATTATCGGTTTACATAGTTCTAAGGATAGGGATTTGCATGGATTCACCTAACATATAGCACATAAGGACTAAGGGGCGGGTAAGTATGACTCACTCTATGGGGGCAAAACTGGACTTAGGATCTTCCACATTTCCATATCATAACATAAATCCATATCATAATATCAATAATTGAATCATAATAACCATACCCAATAGATAGTTATAATCATAATCTCCAAAAAATAACACATAGCATACATTCATACAAGAGTCTACAAAAAGTCCAACAATCTAGTCATAGAATAGGATAGGGTCCAAGACATGTCTCGGGCTCACCCTCAAAGTAAATAGCATAAATGAAAGCAACAAAAGATAGATAGATGATGGCTTGTCCTTGGAAGATAGGACTCACCACAACACTTTCTTATATCCTAGCTAGCTACCAAATGGTGGATGAAGGTAGTCTCTAGTTCCTACAAGGTTAAATCGTGTAGGCAAAAAATATGCGATAGTACATTTGAATGTACTAAGTATGCAGGCTTGTAATGTATATAAACTTATTAAACCTGCACTCAATGTTAGATGTCAAGGTCACATAATATAGAAAGAACTATATAATCAAAGGAATATAATAACAATATGCCATGAAATCCATGATGCATGCTATGTCCATGATTTTTATTATAAGAGGGGGTGAGACCTTAATCGACATATAAGACCAAGAGACCTATTATTTGGAATCCCAACGTTATCGCCACACAGGAAAAGAGGTGATCTAATTGCCAAAGGTAAACTATACTTCTCCTTGTTGGCCTCTTATTTCGAAGAAGTAACCTTCCTTACGGTCCTACCATTTTGAATAGGATTTTCACAATTTTATCATATCGTATCAATGTTATAGCCGTACCTTATGTGTCTCCCATTTTGGTGAAGCTTACCATATACATATACCTATACTAGCACATAGTTTAAGAGAAAAGAAGGGGACCCTTGGGGATAGCCCTGACGCCTCCAATCTCATTGGTGCTAATTCATCATCCCACAAGAATACATATACGTACATACGCTTTCAAAAGAGATGCAAATCATTTCAAATCATTTTGATATGTACTTGGGCTTAAAAGTCAAACATCATTCATAATCATTTATACTTGATCTCAAAGGCCAAATCACATTTCGAATCATACTTTTCATGCCTTGGAATAACACATTCATAATTTCCAATGAGGTGAAAACACCCAATGTGCTCAAAGAGCCAATATCAGATACACTTATGTTATCATATTCTGGTCATAACCATATGACTGAGCTTACAAACAACAACAACAACAACATACCCAGTGAAATCCCACAAGTGGGGA
>DF363824.1:15682-30547 GCA_000787875.1 Solanum virginianum | reverse complement strand
GAGTTGCAAAGAAACGGGGTTTTTCAAAAGTTATCACATTTTCTATTTTTAACTTAGTCATGCCAAGAGATGGAAAGCTTTACATACCTCTCTTTCCTTGTCCAACTATCCCAACGTCAAGCCAATTCGACTTACTCTTCCGGATGTCTAATATCTGCATAGAGGTCAATGCTGCCAATCTGAAACCTTGAAGTTGCATTCTTGTCTCGAACTGCTAGGAACCTAAACCTGAATGCATTTGCCAAATAGCCGGGTGAACTGATTGTAAATGTTTTTCTTTGGAAACGCTTGTTGAACATCTGGGAAGTTCGTTTATCCAAGAGATGCCAACTGGAACCTCCATTCTCACTTCCTTCTAGTACCCAGTCTTTTGGATCTCTCTCTGGAGCATCATTAGCAGACATTAACTCATATGCCACAAGCTCAACCATCTGGTTACCAGCTACTTGATATATGATCCAACAACCTGCTGCGCCATTTGGTTCTTCCCACTTTGACATCCGTGTTCCATCAAATGCACATGTAGCGATTCCAAAAGGAAGCTCCTCCCCACTAGCAAGGACTAGACCAGAACATACTCTGTTCAACTTAAGCAGTGGCCAAGAGAGGGACCTGCTGTCTAGTGTATCACATTGTCCAATATTGTAAATCACATCATCCAGCGCATGAAACACGACAGGCAAAGCAATGGAAGTTTTAACAGGATCAGAAGCTAAACATATATCAATACTCCCATTAACACCTATCTCACTCTTCAATGAAGGATCATCGAGTAACTGGTCAAAAGATGCCAACATCTTACTGAAAATATCACCAGAACTACTTGAAACTGATTTCACAGTGGTTCTCCTGGTCTTGAAAGGTGAATTCTTTAGATCAACTAAAATCTTTCTGAAAATCTCAAAAATTTCAGCAACTGTTTTTTTTAGAGGGTGAGTACTCTATTAACTTTGAAAGAACAGGGGAAAAGGTACTGTAGATCTTTGTGACATGATCATCTATGCATCTGCGAACTGGACAAGATGAAGAGCTTAGAGAGTTCTTTTCACCAGAAATAAATTTTGATCTTGCTATGCGCCACTCCTCGTCTCCGCTCAGTCTTCTAGGTAATGAGATTGAGGCGTCATCTTTATGATGCAAATTCTTGCTCAATGACATCCATTTCGGTCCTGTCCTGTTCTTCTAGTGCTGAAATCACTTCAGCAGATAATATTTCCTGAAGTTCTCTAGTTATGTCAGAGAGAACAGCTGCGAGAGAAGACTCTGAAATAATGTTTCGTCGAGAAAGAACCTCAGGCTACTTCCTGGTGTAACGCTTAGTGACATCATGCACACCATCTTTTGCAATAGCAAACACATAGTTTAAACTCTTTTTTCATCCCTTCTCATATAATAGAGGATTGTCATATATGCCTTTCCAAGTTCGTAACCTCACTAAATTCGTTAAGGCACTTCATTTTCTTATCAAAACTGAAAATAGGATAGCCTATCAAGTTGATGTATATTTACCACATTCAAACACTCCTACACACTCCAAGAATCATATTACATCATTCAAACGCCAAACGCAACCTTACAACGTTAAAACGCTACATTTCTTTACCTAAGTGTTTTCTTGACAAACCAACGCTTCCACGCTACTTGGGGGACCCAATATACTAGGCTTGTAGCGTCAAAATAGTTGAAAGATCAAAAAACGTGAATTTCCCCTCCCCTTACTGTAGCAACCCGAAGCTGATTTTTTTTGGAGAAGGGTCTTGAAGCTCTTTTTTTTCTAAGTGTTTATGCCCTCTTATTGTTGAAAACTAAGGGAGCATATACATGTATATATTAATTTCCTCAAGGCCCCACCCCATACACTTGGTCCAATAGGATCTTAACACCAAGGGGTGGGGATAAACTCTTTAAATTCATAAGACTCCATGTCTTGAAATTCACACTTTGGTCCCCAAACTTTTCCTTCGTGAACCAACTAAAGACACATAATTCCTAACCCCCAAGTTTTAAAATTTCACTTAAGTTCTTAAACTTTTTAAAAATACACTTAAGTCCAGAATTTTTCAAAAATTGCAACATTGATCCCAAATTACACAATGGATCCAAACACCGCAATACGGGTTCTAACAGGAAAGAAAAGGGTACAATTAGAGGGGAAAAGAAAAATAAAGCATCAAGTTAATAAAAGAGTAATAATAATAATAATAATAATAATAATAATAATAATAATAAAAACAAACCCACATAAGACACAAATACATAACGGTAAGAGCCTAATATCTCCAGTGGAGTCGTCAGTCTGTCGCGCCCCATTTTTCTCACAAAAAATGGGAACCTGAACGATGTCGTGGCAACGATTTGAAAAGAGAAGAGTCGACACCTGATATTTTTGGGTGCATTAGGACACCATTTCTAATCTAATACTAAATCTAAGCCTAAGTCAACCAGAGATCGGGTAAGAACTCAAATTACCTCAAACGAAAGTGTTAGGCACCCTTTGAGGTCCACAAATGCGGATCTCGACCATATCCCATATCTTATGTGGAGGTTGAAAACAAATACACAAATCTTTAATTTAAAGAGTTTAGATTAATTCTAAGTGATAAAATGTTTTTTTAGTTAAGTAAAAATAGGTGATAGAAAAATAATGAAACTTATATTTAAACAATTAAACTAAAGAGTCTAGGTGATAATCAAAGTAACTTGGTTAATTAAAGTTAGGAACTTGAATATTAATTTTAACTAAGAGATCAAGTAATGAAAGAATATTATTATTTAATTTATCTAAGTCTAAGTGGCCACATAATTTTATTTTTATTTTATTTGTTAAATTAGTGAGGGCAATTGAAAGCGAAAATAAATCAAGTGATATAAGACTAAACTACTCCATAAAAATAAAAGATAAAAAAAATTATGAAAAAATAAAGAGTTTTCTTTAATCTCAAGGAGGAGAACTTTGAAAGATTTTTAAAAATGTGTGTTTCTTTTAGGGACAAAACTATGATATTTATTTATTATAGCTTCTTCACCCTGGAAATATTTTTTGATTTGAGATCAATCTTAGGAAAATAATATATATTTTTTATTTGAAAAGTAGTAAAAAGATTTGATATACACATAAATATTTACATATAGATACACATAAAACCTTTTTTAAAACTTTTGTAGATGGTACTTTCGGGGATGCGTCGATTAATTAAAAAATAGAATTAAATCTCGTAATTCCTTTTGGCTCTCTCACTAACAATACATTAGGAGATAACTTTTTTTTATACATATTATCAAACTCAAATTGAAAAAGAGTTAGACAATGATTTTAAAAATGATTTGAGAAAAATTTTGTTTAAAAAATAAAAGGAAATAAAAGAAATAAAAACACATAACACTCCCCGATAAATAATTTCCCTAATTCCACTATTATTTTTGTTTACATCTTTGCAGACAGAAAATAAAGTACAATAATATAAATAACATAATAAAAGAAAAACTTCAAAGTCATCCTCCTCCCATCCCTAATGACTCTTACGTCCTAACTTGAAACTTAAAACCTGCTAAACAAAAGAAAGAGGTAATATAGATCAAAATAATAATAATAATAATAATAATAATAATAATAATAATAATAATAATAATAATAATAATAATAATAATAATAATAATAATAATAATAATCTGTACCAGTCAATAAACGGAAAAATCTAAATAGTAAAGGATGATCAAAACACTTCGAGAAAGATACAAATTATTCTTCTTCTCTTTTTTCGCGAAAGAGAGAGAGAGAGGAGAATGTTAAGGCAAATTTCGTATCAATTTTTTTTAGAGGAGAGAGTTTCTTCTTTTACTGAAGTAAAAGTTTGTGTGAGCATTTTGGAAAGAATAATGTGAATTCGTGAATAAGGTCCTAAAAATGTATGAAGAAGGTCATTTATATAGTGAAAGAAAAGACTACTCAAAAAGGAAAAAGATAACAAAGGGACAGAATTATCAGCATAATTAGTCAAGATTTTTCCTAAAATTAGCTAAGAAAATAACCAAGATTCTTTAACATATGTAATATAGCAAAAGGCGAAATTAAGGTAGAGAAAACTTATTTAAAATATACTAAAAATATGATGGAAGTCTCAAAAAGGAAAATAATCAAATTCAATCAACTATTCCTCATAAAAAAAATTTGTCTGTAAATTAAAAGATTAAAGGCAAGAAGAAATTTAAATTTACCATAAGCAAAAGATAACAACCCAATTAAGATAACAATTAATTTTATTTTACCACAAATAGGATGGTAAAAGAATAATTGAATTGTTAGAAAATTATGAAAATGGTGTAACTATTGCAAGCAAGGAAACAAAACCATACTTTGCAAACTATGGACAAAATCTATCCAGCAAATCAAGTGCTTTCCATAAATAATTAGAAAATTGATCATATCAATTGAGTTAATTAATGCATCAATCAAACCCAATAAAATACCTACGATAATAAATTCACATAGAGGAGAGAAATATAATTCAAAATTCAGAAATTCAAATAATCAATTCAACAGACTAACCTACTAACCTAGTTTACTAAAATCCAGCTTAATTCTAACACATGCAGTCCAAACAATGTAAAGAGATGGAGACGAAATCCTAAGTGTTCTCAGAAGATAATTTCACTAGAAATACGAAAATAATAATACTAGCAACATAATAGAATGTTATCAATTCTGTCACAAATTGAAAATTATAACAATTAATTCGAACTTGATTGTGGTACCATTATCGTTGATAGGTGTTTGCTTCGTCGGAGTTGAGTTCCACTGGAGTGGGTGATTTTCAAACTAAAGAGATGGAAAAGAGGGAGAGAAAGGGCCTAATTTTCGATGGGTGAAAGGGAGAAAGAAGGTCGTTGGGTGGTGGTGTTGCTAGAGAAATAAGGGATCACCTGGTAGTCTATTTTGGCAGCGATCTGGTGGAGGTCTCTATCAGGTTTTGGGGTCTGTCAGTGGGGTATGAGAGGGGTTTCTAGATTTTGGGGTTTTTCGACAAAGATTGGAGTGATGGGGCCGTTTATGGTGCTGCATGGTAAGGAAAAGAGAAGAAAAGGGATAGCATTTATGGCTATTGCGGGTTGCTGAAAAAAGATAAGAGGAGAAAGAAAGGACCGCCAGCGGTGAATGCCGACGAGTTTTTGGGACATTGGGGGTCATTTGGTTGCTACAGCTAGTGGGTGCCCATTGGTTAAGAATTTTCGTTGACGATGAGAAAGATGGGTAGCGAGTTGGTGGCAGCGATGGGGTAATTTTAGTGGCTGGTCCAGAGATGGGGGCGGGGTTTTTCTGGCACGCGAAGATGAGGGGTTTGTCAGTGAGAATAAGGGAACGCTGCCAAGGAGTGGCTGGATATGGTGAGAGAGAGAGCGGCGAGTTTTGATTTTTTTTTACGAGAGAGGCGGCGGTGGAAAGTGAAAAATGACAAGGAGATTAGGGTATTGATTTTGTTAAAATGAAAGCAAAATCTGGAGTAATCCTGCCTTTGGGTTAACATGATTGAATGGTTGAGATTGAATTTCGAAAATATTAGGTCAGACCCGAATTTAAAATTGATTACCTAAATTGAAGTTAAGAAAATTAAATTGAACATTTTAAATTAAGCCACAAATTGACTCAATTTGGGCTCAAATTGAAAGAGATTATGAATAAATTGATTAGAATTGAAATAAATTGATTAGAATTGAAATAAATTGGATTAGAAAGGCTGTGAATTAGATAATTTGGGATGGCATTGAATAGATTGTCATTCTAATTAATTGTCCTAAAAATACACACAAATATAATATTTTTTAAAAATAATAATTTTTTATGTAAAAAAATACATAATATAATATAATAGTTCTGTAAAAATATTTGAACATTATTATTTTGAACAGTACTATTTGGTCCAAAGAATTTGTCCCAAATTTGGCCCAAAAGAATAAAAAGTCTGCAATGCCCTTTTCTTATAAAAATAACTAAAAATTACAAATCTACACAGCTTTATTTATCGAAATCTCCAATATTCACTTCAATATAAATAAATTATAAAAATCCCATTTTTAACTTTTTAATCTCTGATTGTTGATACCTAGCTGACCAACCTTTTTTAAGTACCTATTATTAGGCATTGTTAACTGTGCAAAGTCTAATTATGGTAAATCACCATTAATTACCGTAACTTTCAAATTTATTATCAATTAAAAAATTATTTTCTCTTTTCCCTCTATAAGAAGAACAGTCCATCTCCTTCTTTACTTCTCTGAACAGAGTTCTTCAATGTCGATTTCGTAGTTATTATTTTAACTTAGTCACTTTAATGGATTCAGCGCCTTCTTTTTCTCTAGGTATGACTCAACTATCTCTAACCTGATTTCATTCATTGATTGTGCTTATTTCTTCATTAGGGTTTTCGCAGTGTTTTATTGGGTATCAATTGTTACATACTCAATTAACATAAATTATCAAATAAGATTTCTAATTCATTTAAAACTGATACAGAAAGCTGACACTTATTAAGCTGACACATATTAAATCGATGTTTGCAATATAATATTGGTACATGCTTTTGAATAGATTATTGATGTCTGCAATAGAACATTGATACTTGCTAAACTAATATCAAATTTAAAATGTTTACAGTAGAATACTGATATATGTTTAATTGATAACAACTTTTCTAATTATTATGCAGTGAAGTGTTGATAGATGTTTTATATTGATATTGTTGTCTGTTGATACCTACCTCATGTGGACATGCATATTGATACACAATAGTAATACATATTATGAGAATGAAATAAAGGTCTCTTTTATTTATTGATACGTAATACTATAAATATGCAGTGTATTTGTTGATACCTATTGTCACGCTCCGGGAGGGTACCCTAGATGTGATTGGCACTCGGAGACTATTGCTAGCCCCCAAGGGGACCACTCAGTTTATTTGCCCTTGTTCAATCAATTCATGAGCAGAAAAGAAATGATGTAATGAATATAAATGTTATCCTATCAGTAGGCTCATACTATCAACATCAGTTTATCATAAGAAAACAAGATAGACAACAAAAATCTCAAATATAAGGAATGAAAGAAAGAGGGAAAAGAACCCTCAACATCAACATCAACTTCTATGTCTATGAAGCCTCTATACTATAGTCTGAAATGGTACCATGACATACCATGGCTACCAAATATCAAGTAAAAAAGACTATCCAACAATAAAATAAATATCCTCCGGATGCTAGGGAGAACTCACCACTGTCAGGAATGAAGAGCTCTAAACCTCAATGATCGGGCTGCTGAAGTCCTCGGTCTATAGTATCTACATCATAAAATGATAGAGTGCTAGAGGGGCGTTAGTACGTGGAATGTACTATATATAAAATGGACAAAGAAAAAGGAAATAGTTTAATTATCACCAGTCCATCACTCAGCCTCACCTCAGATATAAGATATAAGACTCTATCACCTCACTAGCTATCAAGCATCCAACATTCACATCACATCAGAGTTCTATCATCATAAAACCTATTTGGGAGTTTCTATAACTGACAACCACTACCTATGATCCAGTAGTGATACAACGAAGAGATGTCATTGCCACATCCATCCAGTACCTTGTCGGGGTAAAGGACAAATATCTCAATGGATCCAAAAGTTTGTCAAGTCCTGTTTTAGGACAAAGAAAACATTCACTTTCACAATCTAATCCTACCTTACGCTAGCAACGTAGTTAATGGATTTACGTAGGACTCACTCTTACCCATTTTGGTACTAATACTCCTCCCAGGACTCAACATACTCATAAATCAATCAATCCTTCAAGAAACCTCTTCACCTAACCTCTATTGGCAAGATTTTCTATCCAATCTAAGGGAATTATACCCATTCAACTCTGTCAACAATAGTTTTAGCTATCACAGACATCCACACACTCAATTCAGGACTCAGACTCAGTCAGACATCATTCTCAAATATTCAAGGCTCTAGAACCTAAGTTCATTATTCAAGTCATTATAAATAGAAATTTTCAAGAATCAAGTAACAATCACATAGTAATGAAAGTATACAGTAAAAGTAAACATGATGATCATCACTTCATGATCCAAAGTTATAGTTTAGGGAATTGAAAACATGAATTCAAGATAGTGTACATGAATTAAAGCAATTAGTCAAGAATTTGGAGAAAGTTTACAAGAACTTTCAAGAACTCCTAAGTCAAGATTCTAGTCATGAATGTTTGTCATCCTAACTCTACTTTGTCATATGGGAGATCAATCTCATGCTTTTGGGTTACCTTTATATACCTGGGAATGAAAATCCTTTGAAGAACTTGGAAGATTTTTGACACTCTTGCTTGACTCTCCTCTTCTTCTCTCAACTTAGCATAAGAAAACTTTAAAAATAATGGGTCTAAACCTTTTTGTAAGAAAGATTTCTTAAAAACTGACCTGGGGATATAAAAATATGTCGGGAAGGACGAAATTACTCTGCACGACGCACACTAGTGTAATATTACACTTTTTTGTATTTTTCTCAGTTTTCATTAAATTTTCAAAATAAATCAAGTGTGGTTTCGCGTCGCGGAAGGGGCTCAGAAACTCCACTATTTTAGGCTCACTTTGACAAAAATAAATTGTGTTTTTTCATGATAAAGCCGAGTTGAGACCATTTTCTGACTCAGTTTTTTGCACTGATTACAAATTCAGTCTTGGATTTTCCATCAGTTCTTGGAAAGATACATTGCACGTACGATAAAGTTTAGGAGCATTTTTGTCATTTCATGAGGTGTTATGTCATCTCCCCCTTGGAATCATTCATCCCCGAATAATGAGTAAAGGTCGAACGGGGACTCGAATGACCTCGAAACTCATCTTATCCCCTACTCGAAAACACTCAAACTCTCACTATACATCATCTATCTATCTCCATCTTGGACTTGGGAATGGAGTGACACAAGGCATCACTTAATGGAAAAGAATACTCAAAATTGGTAAGAATAAGGATATGTACCTTCGACGTCATCATCACTTGGAACGAATAGATGTGGTAATTGAGTTTCATCGCTTCCTCAGCTTCACATGTAGCTTCTTCAACAAATTGATTCCTCCATAAGACTTTGGCGGAGGCTATCTCTTTGTTCCTCAGCAAATGAACCTGTAGGTGAAGAATCTGGACTGGAATTTCCTCATATAATAAGTTGTCCTTCACACCCACACTCTCCACTAGAATTGCTAAGGCTAGATCCCCCAAACACTTCTTCACCATAGGCACGTGGAATACCGGGTAAACTCCGTCTAGCTCGGAAGGCAAGTCTAACTTGTAAGCAATCTTACCAATCCATCTTACAATCTGGTATGGCTCGATCTATTGGGGACTCAGCTTCCCCTTCTTGCCAAATCTCATGACACCCTCATAGGTGACACTTTCAAGTACACCCAATCATCTACCTCGAACTCCAAGTCTTTTCTTCTCACGTCCGTATATGATTTCTGACGACTCTGGACTGTCTTCAACCTTTCGCTAATGACTTTTACTTTCTCCATAGACTGATATACCAGGTCAGGCCCAATCAACTCAACTTCTCCCACCTCAAACCAGTCAATCGGGGACCTACATATCCTCCCGTACAATGCCTCATACGAGGCCATTTGGATGCTAGCATGGTAGCTATTATTATACGTGAACTCAATCAATGGTAAGTGATCATCCTAGTTTCTTTTGAAGTCAATCACACATTCCCTCAACATATCCTCTAGAGTTTAAATAGTACGCTCTGCTTGCCCTTCTGTCTAAGGGTGAAAAGCGGTACTCAAATTCACCTTCGTACCCAACCCCTTCTGGAAAGATCTCTAAAATTAAGAGGTGAATTAAGCTCCTCTGTCTGAGATGATAGACAAGGGAACCCCATGCAACCTCATAATCTCACGAATATATAGTTGGGCATACTCCTCAGTAGTGTAAGTTGTCTTCACCACCAAAAAGTGGGTTGATTTAGTCATCAGTCATCCTGTCTACAATAACCCATATTGAGTCATGCTGCTTTCTGGATCTTGGTAAGCCGGTAATGAGATCCATGTTGATCACTTCGCATTTCCACTCCAGAATCTCGAAGTTCTAAGCTAACCCAAAAGGTTTCTGATGTTCAACCTTAACCTATTGGCAGTTGGGACACTTGGAAACAAATTCAGTAATGTCTTCCTTCATCCCATTCCACCAATAGACTTCCCTCAAGTCGTGGTACATCTTGGTAGAGCCAGGATGAATGGAATACCTCATACTATGAGCTTCGGCCATGATTATGTCTCAAACACCATCAACATTAGGTACACACAATCTCCCTTGATATCTCAATACCCTATCTCCCCCTTTGGAGAAGACCATCACCATTTGCTTATGAACCGCTTCTTTCAATTGGAGTAAGACAGGGTCTTGGTCTTACTTTTCCTTCACTTCGGACACTGAGGATGAAGCGGAACCATTCTGAACATTGACCCCGCCTTAGTTGTTCTCCTTAAGTTGCACTCCCAAACGAGCCAATCTATACACTTTCTTGGCTAGTTCTCTTTTTCCCTCCTCCACATGGGCGGTACTACCCATGGACATCCTGCTAAGAGCATCAGCAACCACGTTAGCCTTACCTGGGTGGTAGAGAATGCTCATATCATAATCCTTAAGCAACTCCCGCCACCTCCTCTGCCACAGGTTGTGCTATTTCTGGATGAACACATACTGTAAGCTTTTGTGGAACCAGCTCATTGAGATCTCCAGGATGCTCTCACCTTGCTAGCTCATGTTGTGACTAATCAATTCAATGAAGGGGCCCAAGCCCCTCATTCTCCTACTCTGGCATCTTGAGTGAGCACTCCATATAAATAGTGATGTCAGATCTTAAGTGTGAATACCATAGCGGCCAACTCTAGATCATAGGTCGGATAACTCTTCTCATAAATCTTAAGTTGTCTGGAAGCATATGCTATCACCTTTCCCCTCTGCATAAGTACACACCCCAATCCAACACTAGATGCATCACAATATATCACGAAGTCACCCATCCCATTTAGTAAGGTCAACACTGGTGTTGTAGTCAATCTAGTCTTCAATTCCTGGAAGCTCTTCTCACATGCCTTAGACTACTAAAACTTGGCCTTCTTTTGAGTCAGCTTTGTCAATGGGGCTGACAGAAAAAAGAAGCCCTCCACAAATCTGTGGTAATACCCGGCCAAACCCAAGAAACTTCTTATTTCAGTTAGAGAGGTGGATCTTGGCCAGTTTTTCACTACCTCAATCTTCTGAGTATCCACCCAAATACCATCTCCTGAAACCACATGGCCTAAGAAAGCCATCGACTTGAGCCAATATTCACACTTGGAGAATTTTGCATACAACTCATGATCTTTGAGTGTTTGCAAAACCAATCTAAGGTGATTAGCATGCTCTTTTTCATCCCTCCAATACACTAGGATAACATCGATAAACACGATCACGAATATATCAAGGTACAGCCTGAATATCCTATTCATTCAAATCCATGAAAGCTGCAAGTGCATTTATCAACCCGAAGGACATGACCAAGAATTCAAAATGGCCATACCATGTCCTAAAGGCTGCCTTAGGGATGTTACTTTCCCTCACCTTCAACTGATGGTAACCCGATCTGAGATCTATCTTGGAGAAACAAGTAGCACTTTGAAGCTGGTCAAAGAGGTCATCTATCCTATAAAGAGGATACTTATTCTTTATTGTAACCTTGTTCAAATGCCGGTAGTCTATGCACATCCTCAAAGACCCATCTTTTCTTACACACGAATAGGATAGCAGCACCCTAAGGTGAGATACTAGGCCTTATGAAACCTTTCTCTAACAACTCTTTCAACTGCTCTTTCAATTCTTTCAACTCACTGGGAGCCATTCTATAGGGTGAAATTAAGATAGGTTTAGTCTGGGGAAGAACATCATTTCCAAAGTTAATCTCTCTATCAGAAGGGACTTCGGGAAGATCATCAGGAAAGATCTCAAGAAACTCATTCACTATCGGGACTGACTCTAGAGTAGGGGACTCAATATCATCGGCCTTTACTCGCACGAGGTGGTAAATACAACCCTTAGATATCAACTTTCTAGCTCTAACATAGGATATGAATTTACCCTTAGGGGCAACAGAACTTCCTTCTCACTCTAAGATAGGTTCATTAGAGAATTGGAACATAATAATCTGGGTTCTACAGTCAACAGAAGCATAACAAGCATGAAGTCAATCCATGTCCATTATCATATCAAAATCAACCATCTCCAACTCTATCAAATCAGCTAAAGTGTTTCTATGATAAATTGACACTACACAGTCCCTACAAATCCTCTCAGCTAGGATACACTCACCAGTAAGAGTAGAGACAGAAAAGTGCTCAAGTAAACACTCAGAAAGTATACCAAACTTTCTAGCTACATAGAGAGTTACAAAAGATAAGGTGGCACCCGAATCAATCAAGGCATAGCAATCATAAGTAAAGACACAAAGCATACCCATGACAACATCTGTTGTAGCCTCCTGCTCAAGTCAGTTTTCCATAGCATAAAGGCGGTTCATCCCGCCTCCAATACCCGTAGTAGTAGTACCCCTCTACTGATTACCTGCTGGAGATGTTGTCGAAGACTGAGCTCTATCGCTCCCCTCACCTCGCCTCCTCTTTGGGCACTCATAACTGAAATGACCAGCCTGACCATAAGCATAACATACATCTTTGCCCATACGGTACTCACCCAGATGAAGCTTACCACACTTGCTGTAAGGTGGCTTTCCCCTTATACCTTGAATCACACTAGCCTGAGATTGGGCATCTAGAGTCCTGAAATTCTGATATACCTGAGATTTCTAATCATACCTGGTTGGTTGCACAGGTGCACTAGCTATAGATGGTGCGGGATGTGATGATCTCTTCTGGAAATAAGATTTGTCACCTCTACTCTGCCTTTACGGGTTAGTCTCATGTCCCGTTAACTTTGCCTTTCTACTCAAGTGTTCCTCTATATCCCTTCTCTTATCTTTCTCTGTCTGCTGAGCATACACTACCAGTCTAGAGATGTCCATACCCGAAATCAGCAATGCCGCTTTACATTCTCTCTGCATATGTCTAGCTAAGCCAAACACAAATATCCTCATCCTCTGCCTCATATCTTTCATCATCTCGGGAGCATAGCTTGACAGTTTGATGAACTTAAGGTTATACTCCTTCACAGTCATCCTCCTTACTTCAGATTCACGAATGCATCCGCCTTCATCTCCCTCAACTCTTCAGGAAAGAAGTGATCAAGAAAAGTAACTTAAAACTCATCCCACGCTGCAGGCTCTGCATCCTCCCTTTTACTCCCCTCCCACTGGGTGTACCACACATTGGCCACGTCCTTCAGCTGGTAGGACGCAAGCTCAACTCCCTCAATCTTGGTCACATGCATAGCCCTCAAGACTTTATACATCTCGTTAATGAAATTCTATGGGTCCTCCTTCACCTTCGACCCCCTATATACAGGCTTTCCTCAAGAATTCCCTAAGCTGGTTCGCAACTGAGGGCTCTTGCGAACTACAATTAAGAGCCAGAGGACCATAGTTATTTCTCTGGGAGGCTACTAACTGAGTCAGTATGGTGATGGCTCCTCTGAATTCTGCCTCAGTAGTGGGAGCTGGTTAAGGCTGAGCAAGGGGCGCTTGAGGGACCTCAGCAATCCTAGAAGGGTGTCCCCATCTCCTGGTCTCAGTCTAAACTAAAACCTCTGATTGGTGTTCTCATCAGCGAGAGCGGTGGCATCTCTCTGAGCGGTTGTCCTCTTTGGCGGTATTTTTTGTAAGCATAAAGTGAACGAGTTAAAAGCAAAACTTCACAAGTTAACTCTATAGCACAAACTAAGATCGTAGAAGAAGGGTAACACTTCCTAATGTCCTATAGCCTCCTGCTTATGACGTATGGTGCAAACATACCCATAAACAAGACTTTACTAGACATGGCTTTATAGACTCCCTAGAACACTTGAACTCTGGGCTCTGATACTAAGTTTGTCACGCCCCGAGAGGGTACCCTAGATGTGACTGGCACTTGGAGACTATTGCTAGCCCCCAAGCGGACCACTCAGTCTCTTTGCCCTCATTCAGTCAATTCATCAGCAAAAAAGAAATGATGTAATGAATATAAATGTTATCCTATTAGTGGCCTCATACTATCAATATCAGTCTATCATAAGAAAACAAGATAGATAATGAAAATCTCAAATGTAAGACCCCGTTTGTAAATATTATTAAAGGCTTGTGTAAAGTTTGAACCAAAATGGTTAGTATATGTTATTAAAGGCTTGTGTAAAGTTTGAACCGAATTGGGACTCATTTTGGAAATTTGGTCTAAATTGAGGTTCCGGACGTCTGGGGGGACGTCGTATAGCTACGGTGGTCCGTTTGGAGTGAAAATTAGTTGGTAAGCATATTAATATGGTAGGAACATGTGGTAAAATCAAATTGTGAAAATACCTTCGGAAAATATATAAGAATGTAATGTTTTCCAAAGTTATGGCATGAATTGTTTAATAATGGATAATCTCTTGTTCCTATGCAAGTATTTATGCAAACCCATTTTTGGAGTAACACATTGAATGGTATTATGTTCTAAATTCCAATCCTTCCTTTTTCCTAACTCTTGTTAGTGATTAATGAAAGAGAATGTTCTTATGTAAAAGAGTGTATTAAAGTGGTTGCTAAACTCAAATGAGAGGATTATATATGAATATGCGTGATAAGAGAATTTTCCATGAATATGTATGGTATGAATTATGATTATGTATATCTATGCACTAAGTTGCAAAGAGTTGGCATT
>DF363825.1:10267-32907 GCA_000787875.1 Solanum virginianum | reverse complement strand
ACATGTGTTGTCATTATTTGTTGTTTAGGTGTTAATTGTATCATTCTTTTATTTTTTTATTTTTTTATCATATCTAGTTTATTCTGCTTATGGGTTTTTGAGATGAGGGTTTACAGGAAACAACCTCTCTACTTCTATGAGGTAGTGGTAAGGTCTGCGTACATTCTACCCTCCCCAGACCCCACTTGTGGGATTCCACTGGGTATGTTGTTGTTGTTGTACCTGACATCTGAATTGCTTCTGTTTTTGTGGCCTTTAACAGAGGCAACTTTTGAAGTTCTTCCCAGGCTGAATGAAATCAAATTTAGCAGTGGTGTCATCGATGAACTCTTGTTTTTGGATTTTCCGCGCGAATGCAGATTCCCGTCAGGGTTAATGATGCTGGAATATGCAAAAGCAGTTCAGGAAAGTGTATATGAACAACTTCGTGTGGTTCGGGAAGGTCAACTCCGGATCATTTTTACCTCTGATTTGAAGGTACTGTAAAAAATGATTAGCTGTGACCCATGAGTGCCTAGTTTACTTAATCCATTTATACCTTTGCTTTTCTGCTTTTCCTCAGATATTGTCGTGGGAATTTTGTGCTCGGCGCCATGAAGAGCTTCTTCCTAGGAGATTAGTTGCACCACAGGTATTGAAGTGGATTAATTTTCACTGGCTCTAGCTCTTCTAAGCCTTTTTTGGTTCTTTCAGTAAATGTTTTGGATCATCCTCATTATGAAGTTACATTTAGGGTTTTAAACCATTTAATACTGTTCACTCATTAAGATAGCCAAGGGTGTATATATTTTTTTTCTTTCCAGTATATCCTATTTGCAGGTGTTTGTTTCCATGTCAAATGTGTACGTTTTGTTGGCTTTCTGGACTAACCAGTGTTTAGAGTATTTCTAAATTTTGTTAATATGGCCACCTCCGATTGGTTCTTGGACGGAAGGCTCATGCAACTAATGTATTGGATATATGTAATCTGTTCAACTATTCTGTAACCTGGTGATTTGATTTGACTGATGCAAGCCAGTGGAAAACCCTCTTCACTGTGGAGGTCTTGTAGATACACTTTGAAATAGAATGATATGATTCCAGTTGACTTGATCCACCAGTTGTGCAATGATCCCTTTCAACTTAGTCTTTATGACTCCGCTGACAGCGAATGAAAAGCAATTTTAGTGTTTAGAACTTGCCCTCATATCATTTTTCTTTGTAGGTAAATCAATTGCTGCAGGTTGCCCAGAAATGCCAAAGTACGTTATCAGAAACTGGCCCTGATGGAGTTTCTCAACAAGATTTACAAGCAAACAGCAACATGTGAGTTAAAAGCTACTCGTCTGTACTTGTCCCCTTACATCCCAAACACCCCCACACTCACACCCACCACAAAAAAGGCTACTTGTCTGATTGTGTCATTTTTTCAGTATGTAAGTCATTTTGTTTCTCCTTCATTTTAGCTCGATATCTTGTTCCTGTTTGTGTACTAATTCGTGTATATGATTCCAATTTCTACTGAGTGGTGTCTGTTACTGTATTTACTGGGTTGTTTCACGTAGATGTATCTCATCCTAAATGATGAACCCATATTATTATATGTTTTCCAGTGTATGCTTGTAATGACTTTATATTACTGCTAACAACTGAGATAGGCCCCTAAAAAAGAGTGAGTTTGATTTTCAAGTTGTAGAGAACATCTGATGAGGCATACTTTTGAAACTACTAGCTTTCATTATGTCTATTTTTTAATACCAGGAGTTCATAGTGGTGAATACATTTCTAACCCTAGAGAATAAACTTCTGATTAATTTCGGGAGATGTATGTCTCTTATATCTGACAATTGGTCTGAACTATAATCTCATGTCGCATTTATTATGCTGTTGTGTGATAGGGTTGTCACGACTGGACGTCAACTTGCCAAGAGTTTGGAGTTGCAGTCACTTAATGACTTGGGATTTTCCAAAAGATATGTGAGATGCTTACAGGTATGTTTGGTTTTGGATTAGTCTGGGATGGGAAGATAAGACTTTTTGGGGAAGAAAACATGAGGACTAGAATTTCCCTGTGTCCATGTATAATTAAGTGTTAGTCTTCGCATATCTAGCTTTCTAATGTTTTAGTGGCTGAATTCTTTGGCATATGATGTTCAGATTGCTGAGGTCGTGAATAGCATGAAGGATTTGATGGATTTTTGCAGCGAGCATAAAGCTGGTTCCATTGGTAAATAGATTTTTTTTTTTCAAGTTCGATTGTAGATGAAACTAAAAATGTCCTTCTTTCCCCATTATTATCTAACCCTGGCAGTTATTAACTTTTAGCATGTTTTTGGCATGTTGAATTCTAAATAAAGGATTACTACTCTGCTTGTTTTGCAGAGGGCTTAAAGAGTTTCCCGCGACATGATAACACAGCCAAATTTCAGACGCAAAATATCCAGGAAACAGAGCAGCAGATGGGTAATATTCAGGGTCTGCCAACCGATCGCAGTGCGTTGAACAAGCTTATGTCATTGCACCCGGGGCTTAATAACCAAATCAGCAGTAACCAGCACATGGGTGGTCGGGGAGCTTTAAGTGGCTCTGCACAAGCTGCTTTTCCGCTGTCAAACTTCCAAAATTCGCTTATGCGGCAGAATTCAATGAATTCAAACTCAAACCCAACCCAACAAGATGTGTCTTCTTCTTTCAATAATTTAAACCACTCTCAATCTTCACTATTGCAAGGGCCAAGTGGTATGCTGCCAGGGACAGCACAGAACTTACCAGTCAGTGGGTTGTCAAGTACCAATCTGCAGCAACAACAGCAGCGATTACTGAGTAGTGGCTTACTGTCGCAAAATCAATCTCAATCCTCACAAGGAAGCCAGGCTCTGCAGCAGCAAATGATCCAGCAGTTCTTCCAGGACATGAACACTAACAATGGTGCGTCTGGAGTTCAACAGCAGTGCCTTTCTGGACAGAGTGGAGGTGGTAGTGCTTCTAGGGAAGGGCTTGCATTTGGCGGCAATGGTTCTATAGCTGCTGCAACATCTTCACATGGGCTGGGGAACAGTGTTGGACCCACACCAAATAGAATCTACAGTTTCAAATCAGCATCCAACTGTGAACCCTCTGCATCAGTTGGCAACAATGGTTTCTGTCAAAAAACTCCAGATTTGGCCCGAACCTACAGTGTGAACTCGGCATCCAACTGTGAACCCTCTTCATCAGCTGGCAACAGTGGTTTCAGTCGAAAAGCTCCAGATATGCCCCCAAGGATGCATGTAGCAGATGATGATATTATTACCCCTGAGATGGTACAAGAATTCGCTGAAAATGGTTTTCTTAACAATGATGTTGACAACAATATGAGTTATCCTGGATGGAAGGGTTGAGGAAAAATAGTGCTATATATGTTTGTACAGGAGGTTGATTGTCTTAGATTTTGGTTTCCTTGTGATCCTCCCTTATTTTCTAGTTTGAGGCTGTTGTGGTGTTAAGCACTTGGCACTCTATAGGTGTTTAGCTCTTCTTTCTTTGTTTGTTTACACCTTGAAAGTCATGCACAAGTGTAATCTATTGAAATGGACTGGATAACAACATTATTAACTGCTCATCGATCTTCAGTTCATTTGTTCGCCCTTTTGTCTGTTGACGTGGGTGATATATCTGTTTCAATGGTACTGCTAATGATGTGTGAAATTATCGCCATCAGGCAAATTGATGAAGCGCATAGTACTTGAAAGATTCTGGGTCCTCATTTCTTCAGGAGCCTTTTTGTTCTTTTCTCTTTCCATTCGATTTGTGGGGGAAAGGGTAGAGTGAAAGCGATTTTGTGGCACAAGATGGCTGGTATTGCAAGGGCAGGAATGAATTCACGATGTTTGAATGTGCTATTTGATTGACTTAAGCTAAAAGGAGCACTTTCTCTTGAAAGATCTTTCCTTGAGAAAACACCTAGAGGAAGAAACGGAATCCTCATAGACCTAAGTCTATTCAGTTCTTGCTTTGATTGGTTTATGAATCAAAGAAGACTAACAAACTACAACAAAAGCAAGTGCACTGGTCTGATTGACTAAATCAATGCAACAATCAAGAATGCGATCGACAAGACATGAGTTTCCAAACTATAGTATAGGCCTTTATAGCAGATGTGAACTTTCCCTCATCTTACTTCCCGTCACAAAGATAATAAAAGAAGGAAACCTTTAATAATAAAATAGATGTACTATAACTTTTTCCTTTTTAACTTATCTATACTATCACACATATTAGGTAAAACTATAGTAATAACAATATACATGGTTAGGATTGTCAGTATGGATGTTTATTCAAATTAACCCATCTTAACTGGATTAGGTACTCAACTCATTTAAAATGAGTGAAAAATGAATATTATCCATTTAAAAATGAATAATTTAATGGATAAAAGAAGTCTATTCGTAAAAGAAAGAAAAATTGTGTTAATATTTTTTTGGGACATAGATATTTGGGATATAGAGGGTGGAGATGGGGGTTGGTAGGGTAAGGAAGAAAATGATTTTATTTTGAAAGATAAATTGACTCTTTTGGGATGGGGCGACTTGTTGGTGGTGGTGGTGCGGAGGGTTAGGGAGTTGGGGTAAGGGGAAGTGATAGTAAAAAATAATCTTCTTTACAATTTTTGTATTTTGAGTGGAGGGGGGAGGGTGGGCTGGCAGGGAGTTGGCAGTCCGATTAGGAGTGGGGTGATCGCTTCTTCAAAAAGTTTTAATTTTTTTTTTTTGAAAAATAAACTTAAAAAGTTTTTTTTTAATTATTTTTGGATGGGGTTGACGTAAAAAAATATAATATAATATGAGTGTTCATGTTTATTTATATTATCCATTAAATAACTCACTAAAGTCTGTTTAAAATATGAGTTAAGTCGAGTATCTAATTCATTTTTATTTTACTCATTTTCAATTTACTCATATACGACTTGATTCACTCGTTTTCCATTCCAATACATAGTCTAGGAGGATATAGATGGTTTCACTGAATTCATATCTCCACCTAAATACACACGCAAACGAGAGAACTAGAGTATATCATATTAATTAACTAATTTGAAATTGCCTTAATAATTTTGAGTTCGCCTCTCACTATGAGGTCGGTACTTGGATTGAATCTCAACTGCTGAAGCAGTCTCATCCAACAGAGGAACACAAGAATAGTTCCACAGATGTACAAAAAATAAAATGCATGTAAATAAAAAATACTTGTCTCTATTCACTATCATACAATGCTTCGAAGAATCCAATTTCTTGATGAATATGCTAGTTGTATGGTGGACTTCTTATTGATCTCGAATTTAAATGAACTTGTTTTTTATTTGTATTTGAATTCAAGGGTCTTTGAGTTTGATCTTGAATCTTTGTCTGATCTCTAGAAATTGTAAAGAAATGTTTGAATCTGGGACATATTGGAATCTGATGTATTTAATCCACAAAGTCTCTCCGACTTTTTGTTAGAATTCTAGTGAATTTTCTAGATTATAAATACTCCTATTTATAGTTATAGAATTGAAGAATTATGATGAGATTTATGTGATCTAATTTATGTTATCTTTTAATTTGACTAAGCATGCTATGTCATTTTGACATGTAATATGATCCTATTGGCTTTTTTTTATTTAATTTGACATGTCACCAAATTGAGCCTCACGAAATGAGATGACATACTGGGCTTAGCAATGTCAGCTGATCATTTGTGGCTCAATGAAATCAAAGTTCAATTACATTCATATTTATTAAATATAAATAAATTAATATAATTATATTAAGAGGAATTTACATTGAATCTTTGGAAAGGGATGTGGTGGATATTCAGTAAGCTTGACATGAGATAGTGATGCCAAAAGTTCCTCGAGAAGGTTATCTGAAGAAGGTTCTTCTCATTATCACTGACGACTATAGTTTAGGGGTTATAATATTTCTCTAGCTATAATTATGATAATTACTTTACATAGCTATATTTATTATAAAAATAATTCTATGTATTTTAAATTTGTTTTATTAATATACTAGTATACATATCTTACCTTGTGTCTGAGAAAAGGTAGAATTCGTTTTTAAAAATGGCAGTGCCTTAAATCACGGCAAGTTGAATTATCAAACTTTTCATTATTATTATTATTATTATTATTATTATTATTATTATTATTATTAAACAAACAACCATCTAAAGTTACTATTTATTTTTGTATTCATTGTATACAAGGTAAAATTATTATTGTATATTATTATACAATTTCAATTTTAAGGCTAAATTTTATATTTAATTATTTTCGTTTTATTCAAGCAAGTTGTATTTTATTTTTGTTCGCAAAAATTGTCAATTTTTTTTATATCTAATGCATTAAAATCTCATGTTATATCGATTTATGTGTGATTTAATTGTTTTCATTTGATTCAAGCATGTTGTTATATTCACTTTTTTTTCGTGAAATATATCAAGTTTTTTTGTATATTTAAATACAAAATGTATATGGATATAATTATCTAACAGTTGATTTCAAATACACGCAAATATAAAAATTCTAACTATTGAAAAGTATACCTATGTAGAATGTATTTAGTACTTATCATTCAATTCAAAAGTATATGAAAGCATATACTACATATATAAAATACAAAAATTGATGCAAATACATACTTCTAACTATTTAAGGGTTTTATAAATGTTAAAGTGTGTTTGATACTTACTTACCTTTCAATTGAAAAATCACATGAATACAAATATATAACAAGAAACAATACAATTGAATACATTGAATATTTTCCATACATAACTATAGTAATACCAATAAAATACAAGAAAAATTAAAAAAAATATTCAAATCACAGTCAGTAAGCTAGAAACCTTCCATGACAGATTATCGCAGTATGAAAAGATAACTTAATTGAAATCAATTTTGGGTAGAAAATGAAAGTATAATTGATTTGATTTGAAATCAGTAAAGAGAGAATGAAATAAAATTGATAATATAGCTATGAACAATAGTAATTTTAAACTATAGCTGAATATTCAAAATAATAGTATATGTTTGCTCTGTAATGTAGTTTTTCTTTATATTAATTCATAATATTTATTCAGATTAATATATCTTAAAGTTAATATAATTCAAATTATTTTATGAATTTATATCCAATAAATTTTAAATGATACAATTATATTGTATATCTTATTGTATTACCACAAATAAAAAGTGACAATTTAAATAAATATTATACTAGTAGAGCTTTTGAAATAGTGTCTAAATGTGCAGTTTATTGGGGGGAAATTGAAATCTAGTAAGCAGAAGTAGCAAAAAAAGGTGAAATTTTGGCCAGACGGATATTCAAACTAAAGGAAAACAAGTTTATATACTTGATCTTTCTCTTTGAGAACCAAGCCATCCAACACCAAATTCTGAAGGCTCTCATACAAGCATCCAACCATTCCTTTAGCAGTGAGAAGCCTATTGGCAATGCCAGAATGTGAAATAAGAAATCAACACATTCTTTCCCTGGCTCAGCGAACATAACTCTGTTTCTTTTCGTGTCTATCAAAAGTTTCATTGTCAAATTTATGAAGCAATATTGTTATAGAGCTCGTAAGAATGAATTGAGCTTGATTGTTAGTAGTTATACACCCAAAAGAGCAGTTGGTGCAAAGCGATTATTGTCCCTTCCATGGCAGAAAGTTGATTGATGAAGTTGGCTCCTTCACAACAGCGCCGTCAGATGTGATCATAGATGTCAAAGGCGGAGGCGCCAGTAGTCTTTACAATAAATTTATATAAATTACTCACTCGAATATGTAAGTTACTGCATCTTTTATCATGTATAAAGGAATAAGTGGATTTCATGTCTTAATTTATACATAGCTTTTCAAGTTATGCATGTATGAATCAACCAAAATATCTTTAATTGCTATAAAATAAAATATTTTTTTACAGCAATTACTCATGAATTTAACTTAAGATAACTTCCTTTATCTAATTTATCTGTAGATGAGGAAAATATAATTGTAAAATCATTTTGTTCGAAATATTTTCCCTTTTAATTTATTTCAAACAAAATGTTACCTTTTGGTGATTAAAAATAATTTACAAGATAAAAATAGAGGAATTTTCATAAATAGTCTAGGTTTGAAACTTAATATGGTCAAATGACTATGTTTTACATAATTACACAATATAACATCGACTATGAGACTTGGAGGGAAGGGAAGGAAAGAGATGAGCGAGATCGAGAGAGGGAGGAGAGAGACAAATCGTATATATATTTGTCAAATTGTATGTATATATCTATCAAATAATCGTATATGTATAATATATATATATATATATATATATATATATATATATATATATATATGGCGAGCGAGATTGGGAGAAGGAGAAGAAAGGCAAGCGAGAAAGGAGAGAGGCGAATTGTGTATGTATATTTATCAAATTGATTATGTATATCTGTCAAAATAATTGTATATATGCAGCTAGTATGCATTTGTAATTATATATCTGCAATAAATTGTAGAGGAGAGGAGAGAGGCGAGAGAGAGGAAGAGAAGAGAGAGGGGAAATAACAACAAAACCCTAACTATAACTATAAATTGTAATTTTTTTCAAATTACAGTTTTATAATATAAATACATATCATATATTTGACTAATTATATTATTTTTCCTAAAAAAATATAGCAACACAAGAAATAAACTAACGTTGAAATATTAGAGAGCACAAAATTATATAGTAGTGATATAGGTTACTCCAACATCAAAATTAATAACATATTAAGTGCTAATATCATGTTAAGTGCTAGATATTGACAATTAAAAGTACAAGTTTACATACCTCATCCAAGCCCAAATAACAACTTCCACTATTGTTGAATACAAGGATTTGCAAACTTACATCATTCATGTTTGTTGGTTGTCGAAGATGATTAATCTCGAGAGCTACTACCGTTCCTTCTTACTGGAAGTTGCTCTTTCATTCAGAGAATGATCAACCGTCACGAATAATCTGGCAGTAGGAGTTGTTAACTATATTCTTCTTCCGATTTCAGTTTTTTGCATCAAACTGTTCTTCACCTTTGTGACGATTATCTCGGATGCTTCTTGCAGTAATTGATCATTCATACTATTAAAAAAATAATTCTATCCGTACGCAATGATACTGGTTACTATCAATTAGTTTTGACATTTTTGTCCATGAACGTACTGATCAGATTTTTTTTATTTATTCAATGTAGGGAGATTGTTATCTCCATGCAGTAATATAATGACATTGTTTGTTGCTGCAACTATTGTTATCAGTCATAGTTTTACGCAGTCAAAGTCAGTTGACTGTTGCACCTAATGTCGTCGTTTCTCAAGATGGGACTGGTGATTTCAAAACAATAATATGAGCGATATTAGCAGCGCCAAATAAGTGTCAAACTATACTATATCAAAATCAAACAAGGGACATATTGTAAGTATGTTCGAGTTGATGAAAAAAAGACTAATATAGTGCTGATCGAAGAAGGAATAGATAATACAATTATAACGGGCAATAAAAGTTCCACTGACGGCAATAGAACCTATGCCACCGCGACAGTGGGTGAGAGTCGCTCTATATATATGCATTAATTTTATGGATTTTGACGAATTATATTCGTTTATTTTTATTTAATTTGCAGGGATTATCGGTAATGGCTTCATAACCCAAAATATAACATTTCAGAATGATGCTAGACCTGAGTATCAAATAGTCGCTTTAAGAGTTGAAGCAAATTTGGTGTCCTTTTACCAATGTTGCTTTAAGATTTTCAATCACGATAGAATTGACGGTTGCTTTTGGCATATCGGGTTATCAGGACACCCTATATGCCAAACCCTATTTGTCCTGTATCTCGTGCATCGTACGTGCATTTTGTGCGTTATGAGTGCATCCCGTGCATGGAATGTGTATCTTCTGCATTATACATGGGCATTTCGTGTGTCATGTGTACGTATCTCATGCTTCACATGTGTATTTGGTGTCACACCCCTAATTTTTCCACCGCGCGAGTGTTTTGGAAAATAGATTTTTTCCACTTAAAGTGACGTTATTGAAAAGGAATTATATTTATTTATTCAGAGTCGGCACTTGGAATTGAGTTTTGGTGTTCCAAGTCACCTTATCGTATCCTTAATCAAAAGGAAGTTGACTCTTTATTTATGGTCTGCGAACATGAAATTCAGGTAAGGAATTCTGTTGACCGAGGGGAAGGCGTTAGACACCCCTCGAGTCCCGTGGTTCTAGCATGGTAGCTTTCATCAACCTATACTTGCCTTAAACTATTTTTAGGATAAATTGTGTCTATGAGACTTAATTCGTTCATCATTTTTTTTTGTATATAAAAATTATAAATTTTATGAGTCTTAACTTAGATGCATCACCATATTTTTCGTCTAGACGTTAGAGGCATGATTGCCTTTTCTACATTTTAAGAATTCTCTATAATCAAATTTTAATCTAGATTAAAGAAAAAGTTGATTATTAAACTAATTTGGATCGTGGTGCGTCACTGCATCCTTGAAGGAAAGAATTAGCGTATTTACAAAGATGTGCAACCACATTCTTTATGGAGAATAGATTATTATTATTATTATTATTATTATTATTATTATTATTATTAAAAAATATTTTTTAGATAAATTTATATTTTTAGAAAATGAAACCTGTGATCGTCTAATCCTTAGGACTCATCTTTATATTTTTTAGACATTTATTTGTCTCTTGTATACTTGAGATTATCCTTTCTAATTTTCTATTTTTTTTCTCTAATCCATTCATAACGAGGTCTTGAATTAACCCATGACTAACTTTTGCTTCTCAACGATAAGTAGATCTTCATAAGGCTAAGTTAGGCAATCCTTGGGCCTTTACATATTTCAACCTACAATTTATTGTCATGATTTTGAAAAATTAAATTGCAAACCTAAATTAGCTCATCAAAGAAAGTAAAGCGATATGACATCATGTCATGTAGGAGGAAATTAAATGAGATTGAAACAAAACGCATTCAGGATAAGGTAGACAGAAAGTTATTATAGTATAATTCAGCCCAAGCAAATTACTAATTCAAAGCAAACTGATGTTCATAAGATGTCTAGGAACCCATTCATTGCTAACATAGTAAGTAAAAATCATGTAAAAACATCTTCTTATTGTTACTCTTCCACACCATTAAGTGCTTATTAACAACAAAATGAACAAATTACTTCTTCAAATTTCTAAAGCTCAGCTAAATAAGATCTCAATATTTAATTTTTAAATCAACTTTGAGCTACTGGAAAGAACGAGTGTGATTTATTCTTCTTCTCTATGATTATTTTGATCAAATTTTAAACCCCTCATCTTTAATACATGAAGTCAGCACACACAACTCTCAACTGATCTTTAAATAATCATGTTTCAAGACCAGCAAAGAGGTAAATCAGAAAATAAAGCAAATAATTTCGCAAAGTTCCAGCCTTTTAGATCAATTGAGTAATGTGACTAGAATACATACATTATTCGTATAGCATGTAGTTTTCACTCATTCCGATTAGCATTCAACACAAAAAAAGATGTTGACATAAAAAATGTTCAATCGAATTCGAATAAATTTATTGAAAAGAACGACAAACTTCTTTAACCTTTTCTGTTAAATTGTGGCATGACCAAAACACAGTTCTGCTCCTTTCATTTTAAGAGACTGATTCAATATAGTCAAGAAATAATGAAAGTTTAAGGAGTAAAATCAAGGACGAACTCTTTGAATAACTACTTGAGCATGAAGAACCAAAGAAAAAATAGAGCATCTACCAACATGCAAACACTAATTTCACTAGAAAGAAAAAAAATATGAAACAAAGGAAAATGCGCCTAAACAGGGCGTCAAGACATT
Source organism: Solanum virginianum (assembly GCA_000787875.1). Taxonomy (NCBI): domain Eukaryota; kingdom Viridiplantae; phylum Streptophyta; class Magnoliopsida; order Solanales; family Solanaceae; genus Solanum; species Solanum virginianum. The sequence continues at coordinate 21,022 of DF363825.1, read as the reverse complement.
AAAACTTCAATTCACTTATTCTGCCTCGAAGCAAACATAACGAAGGTAAGACAAAGTTATACTTCTATTCGACATTTTTATCAAGCTACAAAGTTCAACAATTACCTCTTGTGGAATTTTCACGTTAAGAACCTGAAATATAGCCGCTACTACTCCACTACTTTCCAAGGTCTAGCAACTGCTTAACCCTTCTTCTTTAGCAATTTCTCACTCTTTTTTTGTTGACTTTCTCTTAAACTCTACGCTGCTGCTTTTGTTCTTCTTCTCATTTTTTTATTATAAACTTTCCGTCCCTTTCTTTTTGTGTGTGTACGTTATATAAAACTTGATAACAGAATCGTGTATGGTGTATGTTCCATGTAAAAGGAACGTGAAGGAGTGGGGGAAGGGAATTAGTTGAGGGCTTTTAGGAGTGAAAACGTGATGAGGTTGGGTAGTTAGTGTAGATAGTTTAGGCTAATTAGGTTTCTTTTCATAAAAAGATTAATAAACAAATGTGATGCTAACAATTTTGAAATAATAGAATACCACAAACATTAAAAGTTTAAAATAAAAATAAAAATAAAATTTATAAGTACTAGTTTAATTAAAATAATGATAATAAAATTATAATTTTTGTAGAAATTTTCCTTTAAACAACACTTATACTTAAAATGTGACTCCATTTTTGTAATTTACACATATTTTAAACAAATCGACTAATATAAGATAAAAATAATAAAATTTTAAAAAAAGAAGATAATTTAATTTAGCTCTAAATATATACTATATATACAATAATAATAAAAAAGTATTAAAATCTTAGGTTCGGTCAAAAATTACGAGTCTACATTTAGTACATTTGCTTCAAATTTTATTTTAAAATTTAAATTTGATTTAATATTGATGTCGTTTCGGAGGGTATCAGGACACCCTATATGTCAAAAGCAACTGTCAATCCTAGCACATGTGAGGTTATTAACTTTCTATCATGTGTACTAGCACCAACTGTGAGAGTCCCAAGTAACTAGCACTGCTTAGACCACTATTACCAGTATAGTTGACAATAATAACACCCTTTTGCATTGCGATGAAAGAACCAATAATGATGTTGTCATCATTAAACTTCAAAGATGGAAAGCCAAGGGAGACATAAATCACATCTGCTCTATCACCCATCGCAACCCCCATTGCAACCAATACAACATCATTTGGACAGTCAAGCAGTGCACACCTTATACATGGCAATATGGGCAAGAGAGGTCATGCCAACTAATATACCATTGGCATTGCCAAACACATTTGCCTTATTAACAAAGTTTCCTGAAGCAGTGTTTGAAGTATGTGTGTCATGCCCTTCCCTATCAAATGGCGGATTAGTAGAGACACCCAAAAATTTTTTTGTACCGATGAATTTATTGTTGCAAGTTACATTTTTCATAAACTTACATTTTTCTTTTCATTTTGCCTGTGGAGGAGACATGTTGTCATGAAAAAAAGGATGTGTAGGTGTAATCCTCGTGTCTATAACTCCGATAATCACGCCCCGTCCATAGTTGGATTCTTCTAAAAACCAGAATTTTGTTGCAACCCTAAAAAGTTTGGGAGTATGCGTGTATGTGCAGAGCTACGTGGAGCTCAGGGGGTCACCCTGACCTTCTTTGTCGTAAAATTACACTGTATATATATGGTTAATTTCTGATTTTGTGACTATATATATTAAAATTAGCCCTCTTAATACCTACAAAGGGACGTAGCTTAGTAGCAAAGGAGTTCATTTTTAACAGTTGTTGCCCCGATTCGAACCCTTTTGCATTCAACATTTAGTCCTTTTATTTTTTTTAATCTTGAAAAGGAAGGTGGACCTAGATTTTGGGCTCAAAAACCCAACCCAATAAGAGGCTTCATTGTTCTTCGGTTTAATTAAAAAATTTATTATTATTGTTATTCATTATTTTTCTCTTTTTTGTAATTTTTGTTTTTCAATTTTGTATTTATTTTGATTTATTAGCGACATTTAAAAAAAATATTTTTGTTTGTTGTTCTTCTTATTTATGTTATTTGTTGAAACTCTTTTTAAAATGATGAATTATTATTAAATTAAATTAAATTAGAAACAATATAATATAAAATAAAAAGTAAATTACGAATGAAGAAATTGAAAAATCTTAAATATCTATCCTTTTAACAAAATCAATTAAATTAATTTTTTCCTTAATTTCATAGTATTTCTTTCTTATTTTTATCAATTCGATTCTAAAGAGATGAAAAATAAGCTAAACTTATTTGATTTATTTATCATTTAACTCTTTTTATACAAATGACTAACCTATTAAATTTAATTAAATGAACAAAAAAATCGACAATGTCATTTATTTATATTATGAATATGCATTATAATATTAGCAACTCAATTCCGATACCTTTTTAAAGAATCTTGGTAATTTTTAAAGTAACATATGATTAAATAGACATTGATTCAGAATTTTAAATTTAAAATAAAGTAGAACACCGTAAAATAAAAGAAATAAAAGCACAAAAATATTTTTAAAAACTCGATATAGCAAGGTAAAAGTAGGAAGAACCTGAATACAGTTTGAGAAAAGATAAGTTAAATTTTAGCGGGTTAAGATTAATATTTATCTCTCATCTCACTTTATTTTTCACCTTATAATTTTCACATATTTACTTTTTTTTTTCATAAAAATCCTCCTGGTTCCGTCATTCTATGGGTGGTGTGCAAGACCAACATCTTTTGTGGCGTTGTTGAGGTAAATCCATCCTTCTTCTCGATGTCTTTCACTTCCAGCTGAAAAGCCAAAAGCCACATGATGGTAGGAGTGTATAATTCGTGATCCTTGGTTTTCTTATAAATGAAGAACAACTTCCGGTGGGAAGGAACGATAGTAGCTCTCAAGATTGATGTCATCTTCTGCAATTGACAAATCTTTGTTGCAGCAACAGTAGGATGGCTCAAGCAAAAGCAGTATAAAAAATATCACAATGAAAGCTATCAATAGATAAATTCTTACAAGTAGTCGTTACTACAACAATTTGAAGGCTGACAATCAGCTAACATGATGATTTTGAAAGGGATGCTAGGTAGTATTGGATGAATATTTTAGTGCATGTTCTCTTAATTTCTTGATATGCTTTATATAGTTGATATGAAACTTAATTTGTGTAATAAGCATGCATTCAAACAGGTATATATATTTCGTTGTCAACTTAATTGAAGCTAGTGATGATAGACCTAGAAATAACCTGAGATATAAAAAATTAGATTCTTCTCCAAAATTGGCAAAAAGCTTCAGGATACATTTATGTACTGGGATCTCATTTTATACATTTATGTTGTTGGATGCATGTGCAAGTTTTTCTTAATTTCTTGAGAGCAATTCCACATTTGGGCTGCGTACTTGTTACTTATTCATGCGAAGTAAAAAAATGAATATGTTGAGAATGAAGTTTGGTCTAAAAGGATTTATGTGTGTTAAGCATTAAATAGAGAGAAAATGATATATATGGAGGTAATTCCTTCAATTTAGCCTAAATTGTGGCTCAGTTGTTCAAAATATAAGAAATTAACAATGAAGTGCCTTATTTTCTTTTCAAAACTAGTTACTACTTAACTAGTCCCCCCTGTGTAATATAAATTATATAACAATACAATAGGTAATAAGTAACAACCATCCAAACAAGTTGTAAATCGACAGACAAATGTCATGGACCTAGAACTCACGCTAGAATTTCCGTGCGGCACTAGTCGGTTTGCTCACAAATCTTACACGATCTTGCAAACACTAGTAAACCTTTTTTCTATAATCGCTAAGGGAACACTAGATAATGAAAGACAAGAGAGCTTTTGAAAGAAAGAAGACTTTGATTGCTTGAGGAAATGCTTTATAAGAGTTGAATGCTTACAACTTTACTTGGTTACCAAATGAAAGCCAAGGGAGGGGTATTTATACTACTCCACCTCCTCAACGGACGGCTAGGATTAATTTGATCCTAAGGCTAGGATTGATCTTCTAGAGTCTTCCTATAAAATATCTAAGATATTTACAAGTGTAATACTTATCTACACAATTCTACAAGTCTCTGAAATCTTCCAGGTCTCTCTAGTCTTCTCTTCAATCTTTTGCACAATTCTAGAGAGTTCCGGAGCCCTCCAAGCATGACGGACACGTTCCTGCATAGTTTTTGAGCAAAATTTAGGTGGGACGTGTCATTCTCCCCCACCTAATGATGCAATGACCGCAATGCATTGTTGCTGCTGTAAGAACTCACGTACGTTGTCCCGAAACTGCCACAAGTCTTCGTACTTTTCCCAAGTGGCCTCCTCCGGTGACTGACCCTTCTAATGGACAAAGAATATTGCGGAAACCGACTGTCCCCTCTTCTGCTTAGCCTGGTAATCAATGATGGCCTCTATGTCTCGATCATGGAAGACAGTGATGGTAACGGGTGCCCTACTCGACTATCCTCGACTTGGATTATCCTTATCCTCATGGTACAACTTAAGGACACTAGTATGGAAGATAGGATGAACCTTTATGGGCCTTCATATTTGCGCACTAAGTTTGGATTTACGCCCCTTAGTGCCTTGAACTGCCTTGGATTGAACTTCACCAACACCAGGTCTCCGACTTTGTAGTTGGTGGGACATTGCATCTGGTTGGCAAACTTCTTCATCTGCTTGGCCGCTTTGGCTAAGTTAGATTTAGCGGCGTCCATCTGCTCCTCGAATCTTTTGGCCAAATGATAAGCGCCCAAACTCTTGCCTTCGAATGTTGTTGGTAGTGAGTGTGGAGTTTGCGGCTGTTGGCCTGTAGCAAGCTCGAACTGTGTCCTCCTTGTGGCTTCACTTTTCTGCAAATTATATGAAAATTGGGCCACATCAAGCAACTTGGCCCTGTCCCTCTGGTGCGAGCTCACGATGTGCCTAAGATAGCACTCCAATAAGGCATTAACTCACTCAGTTTGGCTGTCTATCTGTGGATGGAAACTTGTGGAGAAATGCAGCTTCGCGCCAAGTATTTGAAATAGTTCTCTAAAAAAGTTCCTAGTAAAGCGCAGGTCACGATCACTTATGATATGCCTCGGCAGCCCCCAATACATTACCACTTTCTTGAAAAAAAACTGGGCTACCTCCTTGGCTGTGCATCAGGGTGTGGCTGGCATGAATGTGGCATACTTTGAAAACTTGTCCACCATAACCATAATGGTGCCATATCTATCGGACTTTGGTAAGCCAGTGATAAAGTCCATAGTGATGCTCTCTCACAGGCGTTTGGCTACTTGGAGTGGCTCTAATATTCCTCTTGGATGGCGTTGCTCTATCTTATCTTATTGACAAATAAGACAAGTTTGCACGTAGCACTCTATATCGTCCAACATGTGTGGCCTATAGTAGATTGCCTCGATAAGAGCTCGTGTGCAATGCTGCCCTGGATGCCCAATCTATAGTGTATCATGGCTTTCTTTCATGATCTTCCGCCTTATGTTGCCATACTTTGGTACGTAGACCCTTCTCCCAGCGATGAGCAGGAGTCCATTTTCGATCCAGAAATGTTGGGTCTTCCCCTGTGACGCTAACTTCATAAGCCTTTTTGCCTCTGGATCATGGTGTAAGCCCTCTTTGATGGATTCTTTGAGTGGCACAAACCCCAATCATGCCCATCTAAGTGGTTCTCAAACTCTAACCTTGGTCTTGAGTCTCCTTCTTCTCGTAATCCCATATGATGCTTTAAGTTTTTTCATTTGAGGGCATCTCGCGTATCCATGTGGGCCTCCGCATATGTAGCAACCCCTCTCTCTAGGTGGCTGGTCCTTCTTCTCGGCATATGCCTGACGTACTGGCTTCCTAGGTGGGTGGGCTATGTCGTATTGGCTTGTTGTGGTGGCAACTAACTCCACTTTCCTGCTCAAAGTATTGGCCACTACATTGCCTTTGCCTGGCTTGTACACCAGCTCATAGTCGAACTCGGCTAAAAAGTCTTTCCACCTAGCCTGTTTGGGAGTAAGCTTCTTTTGTGACTGGAAGTAGCTAGTGGCAATATTATCCGTATGAACTAGAACTTTGACCCCAACAAGTAATGCCTCCAGGTTCTAAGGCAATGTACAATGGCGGTCATCTCCTTCTCTTGCTCCGTATACCGCTGATCGGTCTCATTCAGCTTGCGGCTTTCGAAAGCTATGGGGTGCCTATCTTGCATCAGCACGCCCCCAATAGCAAAGTCTGAGGCATCTGTGTGTACTTCAAACGTCTTGGAGAAGTCGGGCAAGGCAAGAACCGGCTTCTCCGATATGGCAACTTTGAGGCCCTCAAATGCCTCCTAACATTTCTTGCTCCAAACCCATAACTTGTTCTTTTTCAGTAGCTCGGTGAGTAGAATGACTATTGCAAAGTAGCCACTTATGAATCTCCGATAGTAATTTGAGAGCCCAAGGAATGATCTCAGCTCCGTCACCTTGGTGGGCATCTCCCACTCTACGATGGCTCGCACTTTGGTCCCATCCATGCAAAGCTAGCCCTGGCTAATAATGTGACCGAGGAAGTGCACTTCGAGCTGGCGAACTCACACTTCTTCCACTTAACGTACAATTGGTTCTCCCGTAAGACTTGGAAGACTTTCAGTAAATGCTCCACGTGCTCCTCCAAGGTGTGGCTATATGTCACAATATCATCCAAGTATACTACCACAAAGTCATCCAGGTAGGGATGAAAGATCTTATTCATGAGGGTATAGAAGGTAACAGGTATGTTGGTTAGACCGAAGGGCATTACCAACCACTCGTACGATCCATACCTTGTAACGCATGTTGTCTTCGGCTCATCCCCCTCAGCTATCCGAACCTGGTAGTATCCTTTTCGGAGGTCTATTTTGGAGAAGTATTTTTCTTGCCCAAGTTTGTCGAACAGATCGGCTATTAGCGAGATCAGATAATTATTCTGATGGTCACCTTATTTAGCGCCCGATAGTCTATGCAAAAGCGCATTGAACTATCCTTCTTTTTCTGAAACAACACTGAGGCTCCATATGATGCTTTGGATAGTCGGATATGGCCAGCTTCAAGGAGCTCCTTTAACTATTTCCTGAGCTCCTCCAACTCTGGTGGTGCCATGCAGTATGACGGGTAGGCGGGCAGTCGGGTGCCTGGCTCCAACTCGATCTTGTGATCAACCTCCCGTCTCTGCAGCAAGTTTATAGGCAACTCCTCAGGCATAACTTCTTTGTTTTCATCAAGCACCTTCTCAATGCAGGGTGGCAAGGGTTCTGGGACACCATCGTTTTCACTCGAACTTACGGTAGTGGCCAGGTAAGTAGGCTCCCCCTTCTTAAGGCCCTTCACAATCTGCACGGCCAATAATTGGCTAACTCCTTCTGCCTTGGGCATCTCGACTAAAGGTACCATGCAGGACCCTTCCTTCTCTAGCACAAGCATCCTTTGAAGGTAGGGGTCTATCATGGTGTGGCATTGGCGGAAGAACTCCTGCCTAAGTATGATATCGAAGATATCTAAGGAGGCGATAATAAGGTAGTCTTACCCTGCCATTTGCCTAAGGTGATGTCTATGCCATATGCGACTCCACATACCGATGTCGGTGGGGCGTTAATTGTCTTAAGGCGTGTGTTGCTCGGATTGTAACTTAGTCCCAATCTTGCTGCCGCTGCTTTGGTCATGACATTGGCTTCTGCTCCGGTGTCCACTATGGCATGCACATGCTTCCCGTTCAGGATCATATCTACATACTACGTGGGGTAAGCCTCCTTCTTACCCGCTGGTGTGGCAGTAGTGGCACAAACCCCAATCATGCCCATCTAAGTGGTTCTCAAACTCTAACCTTGGTCTTGAGTCTCCTTCTTCTCGTAATCCCATATGATGCTTTAAGTTTTTTCATTTGAGGGCATCTCGCGTATCCATGTGGGCCTCCGCATATGTAGCAACCCCTCTCTCTAGGTGGCTGGTCCTTCTTCTCGGCATATGCCTGACGTACTGGCTTCCTAGGTGGGTGGGCTTCCTTGCCCCTGCTACGATCTCCCCCACCTTTGGCATGACTAATCCTCGTCTCCTTAGCCTTGCCTTTATCTTGCTTGAAGTCCGTCAGGGCTTCTGCTTGGGTGATGACCTCGTCAAAGGTGGAAACTTATCATCGCTTCAACTCCATTCTGGCCCAACTCTGCAGTCCGTCCATGAAGTTGAACAACATATCTTCTTCTGTGAGGTTGGGGATTTGAAGCGTGAGAGTTGTGAACTCCTTTATGTATGCCTTCATGCTGCTTGTCTGCTTCAATTCCCCAAGCCTCCGTTTGGCTTCATAGACGACGTTATTGGGGTAGAAAGTCTTCTTAAACTCTGGCTTAAACTGCTCCCACGTGTTGATCGTGCAGAGTCCCTTTCCTATCTCGTTATTCTTACGTTTCCACCATAGCATCTCTATCTCAGTCAGGTACATCACGACCGTGTTGATTTTCGTGTCATCGCAGCTCACCTTGTTGCACTTGAAGTAGTTCTCCAAGTGCCACAAGAAGTTTTCCACCTCCTGTGCGTCACAGATACCTTTAAAGATGGGTGGCTTGGGAGCCTCGATCCTGGACTCCCGTTCCATGGCCAGGGCAGCATATTTCCCCTGTTTGATGGCTTCTTCAAGTTCCTTCACCTTGCCGCTCATGGCTTCTAACATACCCATGAACTTGCCTTCCAAGGCCTTGACCCTGCTCTCCAAGGAAGCGTGTGTTTCTTCCTCCATTGCCCGCTGCTCGTCCAAGTCCTTGTGGATGTTATCATTCTCCTCAAGGATGAACTCCTCCAAGGTCTTGAATTTGCTATCAATCTGGTTCAAACAATGGCCCAGCAACTCTACAGCTTGGCGGGCAGTGTCTACCCTGGCGATCTATTCCATCCCAGGAGTGACGTCCTTTGGCAACTCCTCTTGCTCATCGTCACTTACTTCAGCGGTTAGAAGGGAGACAACATCGCTTAGTGTAGGATCAGTTGGCACTTTCTCCACCTTCTTGGAGCTTTTCTTTCCCTTGCGCTTCTTGGTAACGTCCGTCATGACTCCGGCAGTGTTGGTGGCATAAACCTCTCTGTCGCTTGCCATTACTTCCCTTAGTAAGCCTGCTCTAATACCACGTTGTCATGGACCTAGAACTCACGCTAGAACTTCCGTGCGGTACTAGTCGGTTTGCTCACAAATCTTGCACGATCTTGCAAACACTAGTAAGCCTTTTTCCTATGATCGCTAAGGGAATGCTAGATATTGAAAGACAAGAGAGCTTTTGAAAGAAAGATGACTTTGATTGCTTGAGGGAATGCTTTATAAGACTTGAATGCTTACAACTTTACTTGGTTACCAAATGAAAGCCAAGGGAGGAGTATTTATACTACTCTACCTCCTCAACGGACGACTAGGATTAATTTGATCATACGGCTAGGATTGATCCTCTAGAGTCTTCCTACAAAATATCTAAGATAGTTACAAGTGTAAGACTTATCTACACAATTTTACAAGTCTCTGGAACCTTCCAGGTCTCTCTAGTCTTCTCTTCAATCTTCTGCACAATTCTAGAGAGTTTCGGAGCCCTCCAGAGCATGGCGGACACGTTCCTACACAGTTTTGGAGCAGAATTTAGGCGGGACGTGTCACAAAGCTAATTTGCCTTTGTGTCGGTAAACGTGAAAATCCAGACCTAATGAGCATAATTGATATTTTAGGTTTAAGCACTCAAGCAAACAAATTCAATTGCTCTCAAAGATTAAGTTGTATCTTGAGTAAATATTCTAAAATTATGAATTTTTTTTAAATGGTTGACATACTTGTCATGGGAATGTAAAAATATGTCAAGGACAAATTTGATAAAAGAAAATTTATCTTTTTAATTTTGTGAAATATCAATTAGTCTAAATTAATTTTTGAAGGTTAAAACTTCAATTAGTTTGAATGGAGCAAAGTAGATCTTGTGGTAACTTCTGAAACTCGATTGTCACAAATGATACACTCTCCCTGAGTGGGGTGGGGGACATACTAACACCGAAAATTTTGGTCCAATAATTTCAATTCTCAATTTTTAAACATACTATACTATAATATAATCACATCAAATCATCAAATTAATTTGGTGCAATTCAATACTTTTAAGTTCAATTTTGATATGTTACGATACAAAAAATTGATGATCATAGTTTATTCTATTTTGATTTACACATACTCATCTAATAAAGAATTATGACTTCAACTTTTTAAAAAATGTCTCAATTAATGATATCAAACTCAACACTTTGCACAAGTAGAAATATTCAAAGGAAAATATAAGCAATTTTCTTCATTAATTAACTGGAAAAAAAAAACATTTCAACTAAAATAAAGTAGTTAAAGTCTTACCAACATTAGCCAATCCTCTATTGAATACAAAATGACATTAAATAAGATGTGATACATACTTTTGTACCAAACACATTGATACGGTATCGATATTTTAGTTGTTTTTTCTTTTTCAAAAATGAAATACCATACCAACAACAACAACAACATACCCAGTAAAATCCCACAAGTAGGGTCTGGGGAAGGTAGAATGCACGCAGACCTTACCACTACTTCATAGAAGTAGAGAGGTGGTTTCCATCCTCCACCTAACTCATGCATCCACCTAACCCTGCCAATTAGCCTACTACTTTAATTCATAACCTCCATTTCTTCCTATCTAGGGTCATGTCCTCTGTGAGATCAAGCTCCACCATATCATGTCTAATCACCTCCCCCCAGTACTT
>DF363826.1:6711-44580 GCA_000787875.1 Solanum virginianum | reverse complement strand
CTGGCTTGCTTGGTCGGAGAGAACGAAGGAAAACCGATCGCAATTCTGGGCATGATGTTAATAACCGCAATCCTGGGCTTGATACAAGACGTGATAGCAAGTGGTCTTCTAGGTGGGGTCCTGATGACAAAGATAAAGAAAATCGCAGTGAGAAAAAGATAGATGTAGATAAGGAAGATGTTCATAATGATGGTCAAACATTTGTGGCTAACCGTGCTGTCTCAGAACGGGAGTCAGATTCTCGTGACAAGTGGCGTCCACGCTATAGAATGGAGGGCAACTCGGCGGCTCCAAGTTCCTATCGAGCTGCTCCAGGCTTTGGACAAGAGAGGGGGAAAGTCGAGGGGTCAAATGTGGGATTTAACTTGGGTCGTGGGAGGTCTACTGGGACTATTGTAAGACCTTCCTCTGGGGGTGCAATTGGTGCTTCACCATTTGACAATTCTCTTACTGGAAAACCAAGAATCTCGACTGGCATATTTTATTATCCTAGGGGAAAAACTCTTGACATATACCGCAGGCAAAAGCTTGGCTCATCTCTTTGTAGCATGCCTGAAATTATGGAAGGAGCAACCCCAGTTACTCAAGTAATTGCTATTGAACCATTAGCTTTTGTTGTTCCTGATGCTGAGGAGGAGGTGAGCAACATCTATTACTTTATTTATTCAGAGTTGTAGGTTTCCTAAGTGTTCAAAAAATATTTGATACAATAAAGTTGCTTGATCAATCTTATAGGCTGTCCTCAATGATATATGGAAGGGCAAAATTACTGGTGGTGACGTTTCTTACAATTCTTTTAGTAAGGGTCAATCAATGGATAATGTCACAGGTAATTGTTCTGGAACACTATATCCAGTTCCACTACTGAGTGCTAATCCCATCCTGTCCATTGTCTTTTTGTTGGAGTAGGATACATGATTCTCTCTGAATTTATTTTTCTATCGTACAGAAACAGGGGATATGGAGCCCAACAATACAAAAATGGGTGCTTCCTCTTTTGATGTCACTGAAGAGACAGTTGATAGGTTTCTGAAAACTTCAATAGGTGTTGAAGAAGCCAATAGCTATAGCTTTGCGTGTGAGAACGGTGTCAAGGTCAAGTTGGATGGTGAGTAAAGTATTACCCCTATTTATTTGGTTTAACGAATTATGAAAAATCCATGCCGTGATGGGCCCAATATTTATTCACAAATTTATTTTTTAAGTTAATGAAACGATTTTAAATCATCTCATTAAGTATAAAAATACCTGGTAAATAATTTAATTGGTATTGACTAAATGATTTTAGACTTTTGCTCTAAAATAAATTATATATACACACACACACACACACACACACACACACACACACATACATGTGTGTGTCTATACATATATACATGCACGTATATATGTATGATAATAACACATCTCATTTTTGTCTCGCAAATCTAATGTATAGAGGCCCATTGGGATGTCCATAATTAAAGTATTTTTCTTCCCTGATCATTGAAATTTTTACTTGATATAGTTACAAAATTAATCCAAATATTAGCGACCTTAAAATAAAGCTATAACTAAAGGATATGAAGTTAAAACTAAAGGGCATAAGTACTGGAAAAATTGTAAGTAATGAAATTAAAGTAGAAGAAAAAAGCTTGTTTTTGCCTTTTTCAAAAATGCCCGTGCTGAAGTAGGCACGTCGACGGAGAATTGCTTGTGTCAACCTCAACTCTCTCTTATATATTAAGAGAATATCAGCTCTTCTCATCAAGGTATATTTTCCTGTTGGCTTCTGACAAAGGAACTTGTTTGTGATTCAGGAGGAGATAATTATGAAGGACAGCAAGACAAGGCTTCTGAAGCTATTTCTGCGGATGGAAGTTTGTTGACCAGGAAGAGAACTGACAATAGAGACTGCTTTAAATACATTAGTGGGTCCCAATCTGATATTTCTGCGCACAGCTTACCAGATTCCGGAGTAACTAGCACACCTATCCTTGAGAATAATAAACAAAATGTTGCTTATGAGGGCAGTTCGAAGGTCTCTAATGATTTAAATTCTGTATTGGTGAAGTCCTCTTCTGAAATCTATTGGACCAACCTTTTGGGAAGGGGTATTCCACCTGAGGAGTTGAGTTTGTACTATCGTGATCCTCAGGGAGAAATCCAGGGGCCATTTCTTGGAGCTGACATCATTTCATGGTTTGATCAGGGTTTTTTTGGTATGGACTTACCGGTTCGCTTGGAAGATGCCCCTGAAGATTCACCTTTCTTTGAACTTGGTGACATAATGCCGCATTTGAAATTTGAACCTGAGTATGTTGCTAACATGAATCTTTCCCAGGCAGAACCATCTGCTGTACTAGAGGGTAAGTTGGATTCTGGTTTACATAGCTCAGCTTCTGTTTCTGAGATGGTTGGTTCTGCTGCCCTTGATGGCTCAAGCTGGCCGCCATCTGATTTTGATGGCCTTAGTCGACATCGTATTCAGTCTATACCTGATCATCCAGCTCGTCAATTTAAACCTCCATATTCACAAAGTGAAGACTTCAATGATTTTGTTGCTCAAGATGAAGGTGAGTGAGCATTCATTGTGGATCCTTATTGTTCATGTCAATGCATAACCCTCTGTGACTTTGGAGGTGGGAACGTAGCCTCTTTTATTGCAAATAGGCCATCAAGATCATGGTCATTGATATTTAATGTGTGTGACCTTTATCTGTTGTTTTGCTATTTAGTTCTTTAAGTTTCTGTCTTCACATGCAGAAATTGTGTTCCCTGGAAGACCTGGAAGCGGTGGCAATCCTATTGGAGAAACTTCGACAGGTCTTACTGATCCTTCAAATATCCACCATGCAACTCCAAGCGCAATGTCTGAAGGTAGAGTTCGAAATCATGAAGAGACACTGCACCCACTTGGTTTACTATGGTCAGAGCTTGAAGGCACTACAGGAAAGAGTGGTACTATCTCAGATGCTCCTTTTAGAGGAAGTGATCAGGATCTAGTTCTAAATCCTGGTGCTGCAAGGGTTGGGCCATTTGGTGCCAAGGCGGACTTAACCTCTGCTATGGAGACATGGACTGATGCTTATAGAAGAAATGCTGGATCTGGACCCAACATATATCAAGATGCTATGAATGTCAGCCGCTTATTGCACCAGGACCATGAACTGAACCGGTTTGAGTTGGCAGACAAGCTGTTTCCCCAACAACTTCAGCAACAGCATCCTCATAATTTCGGGTCCTCTCTTAGTAGTCACTTAAATGAAGCGCTGATGGAACGGGGGACCAATCATAATTCAATACACCAACCACAGTTGGCGAGTCAGACTGGGCAGGATCTGGAACACTTTAGGGTGCTTCAGCTTCAACAACAGAGACTGTTACAGCTTCAACAACTGCAGCAACAGCAACAGTTCCATCAACAACAAATGCTAATGAAAGAACAACATTCCCATGCTAGGCAGCTGGTTCGTGAACAACTATTGCAGAATCAAGTACATGATTCAAGTGACACGCAATCGCGTCTTAATGCTATTAGGCATAGCAGTGCTCTGGAGCAGGTGTTGATGAAGCAACAAATTCTGAGCGAACTGCAACAGCGTCCGCATCTTCCTCCAAGACATGCTGAACCATCTATCGAGCATCTCATTCAATTAAAGTTTGGTCATATACCGCATCAAGGGCCTCAAAATGATTTAATGGAGCTCTTATCACGAGCAAAACATGGACAGTTGCATCCTTTGGAGCAACAAGTCCTTCAACAAGAACAAGCACAAGCACAAGCACAAGCACAAGCACATGAGAGGTTAATGCAACGTTTGGAAATGGAGGAAGATAGACTGATTGGTGCTGTCTGGCCTGTTGATGAAACTGGTCAGTATCTAAGAAATCCAGGTGTTGCTCGACGATCTAACTCTGGATTTGGTCCATTAGATATTTACCAACAGCAACAGATACCCCCTGCAGAAGAGCATGTCAGTCATCTGGAAAGGAATTTGTCAATGCAGGATAGACTTCAGAGGGGTCTTTATGACACTGGATTTCTGCCTTTGGAACGGACAATGTCAGTAACTGGTGTTGGTCCTGGTGTTAATTTGGATGCCTTAAATCCTCTAGTGCGTGCACAAGGTTTAGAAATGCAGGATCCAAGTTCAAGAATGCATTCAGCTAGTCATATGCCTGGTTTCTCAAGGGGCATCCACTTGCAATCTTCTCACCATCCTCTGTTTTCAGATCAATTTTATGCTCCGAATGTAGATACAATTGAAAATCATTGGTCTGAAAGAAATGGTCAGTTACCAGCTGATTGGATGGAAACGAGGATGCAGCAACTATATCTTAATGGCGAGAGGCAAAGAAGGGATTTTGATGTCAAAAGGGCTTCTGAAGATCAAAGTATGTGGATGTCATCTGGTGCTAATGATGACAGTTCAAAGCGATTACTTATGGAACTGCTCCAGCAAAAATCTGGCCAACAGTCCACTGAGCAAGTAGAGGTGACCAGAGGGATTTTGCTTGAGAGGGGCTTTCACTCTGGTCACTTTTCTGAGACAAATGCTTCAAACCGTCTGCTCAACCCCCTTTTGGACCAGGATATGAGTCTAAAACCAGCTTTTGCTCTTGGGTCATATGGTTCTAATTCAGTTTTGCCATCACAGAGAGATCGTGTTGATGAGATTGCCGATAGCCTTGATGTTGTTGGTGGCAGATTGCCCTTCAAATCTCATTCTGGAGCTTTAGCTGAAGCTGAACCTGTCTTTTCCAGCATCAATGATGCCTCTCAGGTAATTTACAAGATCCCAGACATAGACATCTTACATATGTTGGCAATGAAGTTGTGCTCTTTGATGTCATGATGGTTATCTGTAGGTACATTTAGAGGCTCACGAAAATATTCTTACGCAAGCTGGTGGGACAACTGCAGAAGGGGAAATACCAATTAACTTGCTCAGCAGGCACACTTCACTTGGGACTGGAGGTTATTCTCTCGATATATATACACATTACATATGTTGTGTATTATGTAGAATACTTATATATATATGCATGTCTGTGATCGTATATCCTTTTATTAAAAGAGGATTTTATTGTTTGACAGATTGTAATGTTTTAAAATCTTTTTTCAGGTGGAAGTCTTGACTTCTTTAGTGACAAGAGTGATAGAGGGGATTCGGTTGCGGAGGAAGTTCCTAGGGAGCGGTATGTGCTATCTTCTGTTTCTTCACGGGAAGGACCGACTTTAATTTACATCATTCTAATGGACATAGTTGGTAGTTGGGATGTGAAATAAAGTTTGTGCTTCAGTAGCTGCAACAATTTTGTTCATATAAGATTCTTTGAATGAGGAAATCACTACTTGTAATTCCTGGAGTGTAGAATTTGTTGCCAAGATTCTATTACAAAATGAATGTACTCTAATTATTAGGTGTAGGTTGCCTTGCTAAGAAACTGAATTTTTTCTTTAGAGCACTGAAATTTTTAGTTATGATATTTCGTTCACTTGTCTACCATCTTCAGTTTCCTGATATTTATACACCGTATATGTGCAATTTGTTTTGATCTGATAAAGTAATTTTACTAAATCAGTACCAAACTGGTACTATGAGGAAGTACAAAACAGTTTAATATTGCAGTTCTTCCCCTATTTCCTCAATATCATCCAAAAAAATCTTAAAGGTTTGTTTAAGTTTTCTTTCCTGCTGACCTAACACCCATTGTAACCAGAGAAGATCGACATTGTGATTACCACGAGGTTTTCATCTTGGGAAAGGTGATGTTTCGGCACCAACTTGGATGTTCAAAAACTTTCTACTAGTCTTTATGTTTAGATGAATCTCTGTTGTATATTGAATTTATTTTGTTGTATTTGTGTTTTATTCCTGTAAAACTGTGTTGTGTAAACATGCTTGATTGTAACATTCACATGGTGCAACTTCTTCCTTGTTCAGAAAATTTTGTTTCTTGTTGTTTTCCATTCAACAGTTAATATTCTTTTTAATCACTGTTTTTTATTGTCAAGTAATGGAAGAGTTTTTGCTGACTACCCTGTATATTCGACTAGCTCCTATCCTTCAATGAAGATTATGTTGTGATTTTTTCCCCTGACATGTATCTGTATTTGTTTCTATTTGGGTAGGATGGCTGTGACATCAAAAAGGCCAGATAACATCTTACCGAAGCGTCCACCTGTCTTGCGCATTTCTTCAACCCAGGAGGGTCTATCGGAGCTAACTTCTGATACCCTTGTGAGATGCAAAAATCATTCAGATGGCATGGCTTCTGAAGGTAGGAATTCTGTCCTTTTTGTTTATGTTGCTGTCTTCTGATTCAAGTTACCATTTTAAAAAAATTGTCGTATTCTGAATGTGTCTAATTACTACATTTGCTACCTATTTTGCACCTTGAAAAACGGGAGGAATATACTTACTAATACTACCACCGTCCCGGTTTATTTTTTTTTGGGTCTGTCCAAAAAAGAATGATTTCTTTCTATTTTTAGTGACAATTTAACTTGAAACTGTCCATTTTACCCCTAGTGAGATGATTTCTAGCCACACAAATATTAAGACTTATGTTGGATCCCAAGTTTCAAAAGTCTAGATTTCCTTCTTGAACTCCATGCCTGGTCAGTCCTTCACATAAATTGGGACGTCTGCTATTCCTTTGTGGCTTGTAACAGTTATTGCCAATCCGCTTGCACCACTCATTCTACCATCCTAATTGCCGACTCATCCTTGTATCAATTCCTTTAGTAGGGGGTATTGCAGCAAATCAAGTTCCTGGTGCTATGACCTCTGGAAAGAAAGACGGGCGCTTCCGACGAACTGCATCTTGTAGTGATGCTGATGTTTCAGAGACATCATTCAGTGACATGCTTAAAAGTAACGCTAAGAAGCCAACAGCTCAGGAGGCACATGCATCAGAGGCATTGGATGCAACACAGTATGGCCGTAGTGGTAAGAAGAAAGGAAAGAAAGGAAGACAAATTGATCCTGCTCTCCTTGGTTTCAAGGTTACGAGCAATCGCATCATGATGGGTGAGATACAACGGATAGAAGATTAGTTGCTGTACATTTGTAACTTGTATTCCAATTTTTTCTGCTGTACAGATTTGAGTCGTCTGTAAAATTTTCAGGACACTTTCTTTTACTCCATCCCGTTTTGTGTAGGGATGGCTGTTAGATGTAGTTACTATTAGGTAGTGTAGCCAATTAGTTGGTTTATAGAAAAACTTGTGTTGATTGAAACTTTATTTTATAGATAGAAGCAATCAAGTGGAATGTTTCCTTTACCCCATCTGATTTAGGTCAATTGGCGAAGGGATATAAGTCGATGCTGCTTGCAGTGAAATTGAGAGCATTCACGTTGGGCGTAACCTCCATTAAAATAAGAAGTCAAATAGTTTATCACAGTGAGGCGTTCAAATTCTAGCTCAAAAGAAAGAAGGTTGGGCCACATGAAGTTCCAAAACAGAATCCAAAAAGCTGAAAATTTAAAGTCAATTTTTTCTAGTTTAAAAGTTCTCTATTTTAAAGTTTCCTAATTTAAAAATTTTCTATTTCTATTTTAAAAGATTCCTAGTTTAAGGAAATTATTTTTTGAAACTCTTGTCTAATTTCAAATTAATTTTTTTAGCCCATTCATATCATGATCTCCCTCTCCAAAAAGAGATTTATTATTTTTTTAATCAAAATAAGATTAAAAGTATATTTTTGAAAAAATTTCACATTTTGAAAATTTTATTTTTTCCACCCATTTCTATTTCAAATTGAGAGCTTTCACGTGGAAGAAAAGAGTGAGTTCCAGACATGAAGGAAATTTGGAGTTTTTCGAAGGTAACCCACGCCCAATAGGATGGCCCTTGGTCCTGTTTACAGTCCATGGTTTGTGTTCGTGAGGCCCTGGGAATTGGAAAATTTACCAAGTATAGAAGGTTTCCACGAAGTGATCCACGATTCGTGGATAAGTTCACGGTGCTGTGGAGTTTAGTGGGTTGGTAACCAGACTTTGAAGATTAGAAAAGGTGTACAGGACAACATGAACCACGACCCATAATCAGGGTCTGGTGGTTTATGTCCGGTAGCTTAATGACGAGTATTTTCATTCTTTTTGCGAATCCTAGACTTAAACTACGCTATTTTTATGATTCTTTAGGCTCCTAATCAGACCTAAAACCCCTAAGGATTCCCATTCTTTTTCATTGTCCTATATTCTAAAAAATTCTAAGTCATCGTTCTTTCTAGAAGGCAAAGGAGAAGGACTAGGGTTTCAAGATTCTTAAGTTCCTTCTTCTTAGAATCCAACTAAGGTATATGAGTTGATTTGTGGGTTCCTTTCACCCATAAAGTCCTTCATAAAAGCTTTTACCTTTTTCTCTAAGTTCCTTTAAATACTACTATGTATGCTAATAATGATTTCATGATGTATTATGATGCATTTTCCCTTAATGGTATCATACCATGTCTTGTTAAGTATTTCCATGAGTTTTAAGTTGGTGGTAATGACCCCAATGATTATGGTTTTAAATGATGATGTGTGGGCTGTTAATGCATGTTTTAAATAAACATATTTTTCCCATAATCATGCATGGCCCTCTTGGTTCATGAGTTTTCTATTGAATGATTAAGCCTACTAAGTTTAAGTCAATCTTTGCATGACATATTGAGGATATGTAGGGCATAAAAGAAAAGCTTTTAGTTGATGTTTAGTGATGTTTATGATGGTCCCTAAGATGAAAGGACGATTCTCACTTGGTGGTTCCTAAGTTTTGAGCTACTCTTTAAAATTGCTACTTGTGATTCTAAGTGTCATAATTTGACTAAGTATATGCTCTAAAGAATTTCGTGGGATGACTTAGCACCGAATGAAGCATTGAGGTGAGGTTCGATCAGTGAACCCTAGAAGCAACACTTTACCCTATTAACTATGTGCCACCATAGGAGACCTTGTAGGCTAGGTTAATGGATCCACGTAGGCCATTATGATATATGATGATGCATGCTATGGAACAGAGGTCCACCTGGCAAGTGGTCTTCTCGTGCCAATATAAGGGATTATGTTGAATTTTATCTAGTAGCTCACATGGTCTTATATGTCGATTACATTCCATTCCCACAAAGTAAATGATTGGTGTCTTTATTCCATCATATGTGTTTCATTTATGCATCACTTTTACTTCATATTGGACGTTATTCCTTGTGCATGCTTAAACTCATATAAATGTTGCCTTTACCGTTTCACTCATTGAAGTCCTTAAAATTTTAAATGATGGCATTACAGTTTCATACCTACATTGCATCTCACATACTTATTATATTCTAATGTACTAACACATATTTGCCTACATGATGTCACCATGTAGGGATCGACACTCCTCCTCTTCCTTTGGCTCGTGGCTAGTTATCGGCGTTTTAAGACTAGTTTATTGTGGTGAGCCCTTAGTTCGGGTCTTCACCTATTTCCTTTCTTGCTATGTATTATTCAAATAGATGTGTATTTGGCTTTTTAAAATTGGAGGCTTTTTTACTTTCTAACTTAATTATCTATCTTTTCTATTGAGGGATATGGACCGTGCACTGGTTCCCGTTGACTAATGTTTAGATGGTGTGTTATGGACGATGATGAATGTTTTTGAGATGCTTCCTTTTTACTCAAGTGATGTCCCTTAGACCCTATCCCATTTTATTTTCGTAATATTTATGAGTTTATACCTATGAATGCTTAATATGCTAAGATGGATGATGAGGTGCCTATGGGTGTCTCATTCGCCGTGTTATGACCAGGCCTTAGGCTTGGATTGTTACAAACTTGGTATCAGAGCACGAGGTTTTAAAATGTTCATTAGATATCCAAATATACCAAGTCAAGTAAAGTCTTGTTCAAGGTTGTGAAACGCGCCACAACTATGAATCAGAGAAGGCTATGAGTTGTTTAGGAAATTTTTTCCTTCTTCATAATTTATGCCATGCCTTTGGAGTTGTCTAAGGTTCTCCCATAACTAACGACGTTCTCTTTGCTATTTCTAGATCATGCCACCAAGAAGACCCCCACAGCCAATGAACACACATGAGCAACAAGCCCTTTTATCGCAACAAGATGATGGGGTGTCTCATGTGGAGTTTAGAGCCACATACTATGTTAGCCCAAGCTTGGCTAATCAAGCTAATAGGGAGATTGCTATTCCTTCTCAAGTGCCCATACCAGCTACAAGGGTGCGAGATTTCAGGAGGATGATTCTGCCAGAGTTCCATAGCTCCAAGCTGGAAGAGGATCCCATTGACTTCATTGATGAAGCTACCAAATTGTTATCGTAATGGGCGTTTCCTCAGAAGAGAAAGCCAAGTTGGTGGCCTACCAACTTAAGGGAGTGGCAAAAATATGGTACGGGCAATGAGTGGAGGAAAGGGGCCAAGCAGCTGTCACGCTCCAGACCTATGGTCTAGGAGTGACACGATGAATGGGAACCCGAGAGTCCCCAAACAAGCCTCATAGCATCTATCCACACATCACAGTTCAGAAGCATACATGAAGTAGTAAGCACATAGTTCTAAGGGATGGAAAAGTAGGACATGCTATGGGG
Organism: Solanum virginianum; assembly: GCA_000787875.1. Lineage (NCBI taxonomy): Eukaryota > Viridiplantae > Streptophyta > Magnoliopsida > Solanales > Solanaceae > Solanum > Solanum virginianum. Next base: position 34,016 of record DF363826.1, on the reverse strand, counting down.
ACATCATAGTGATAGGAATTTACATGGATTCACATAACACATGGTACATAAACGTAAGGAGGTCTACAAGATGTCCAACAATGCCTATAATCATAAGATAGAACGGGGGTCAAGACACATCCCAAACTCACCCTTAAAATAAATAACATAAACTAAGCACCATAGGTAGAGGAATGGTGGGTTGTCCTTGGAAGATAGAACTCATCACGATAAGAAAATCTCAAGATCCGAACTAGATGTTATGATTTGTTAGGGGTCACACGGACCGTGACGAACTAGATGTTATACGGTGGATGAATGTACTCCTTGGTCTCTACATGGTTAGATCATGTAGGCAATAGTATGCGTTAGTACATTTGAATGTACTAAGTATGGGGCATACAAAACATATGACTTATCAAACCTGCATTCAATGTTAGATGATAAGGACACATATAGAAAGAATCACATAACAAAGGAATAGTATATTAATATACCATGAGATACATGATGCATGAATGCAAAAATACTTCATATATATATATATTGAGGGTGGGACCGTAACCAACATAAGACCAAGTGATCTATAACTTAGAACTCCGTCGTCTTCCCGACAACAAATAAAGAGGTGACCTACTTGTCAATGGTAGATCCTTACATTCTTCTTCTTCTTTCCCCTTGGGTGCATAAACATATACCTATGTTAGTCGCATAGTTCAAGAGAAAGGAGTATGAACCCTTGGGGATAGCCCCCTGCCTCCAATCCCATCGGTGCTAGGCCATCATCCCACTAGAATACATATATATATATACATGCTTGTAAAAGAGGCATAAGACTTTCAAATCATTTACATGCATTCTTAGGCTTAAAGGCCAAATCACATTCTTCATAATCATGTATCTTAGGCTAAAAAGTCAAAACATTTTTCATGTAATACTTTTCATGCATAGTAGTAGCTCCTTTGGAGCACCTTCTTGAGAAATGCGTATGGACCCTTGGGGATAGTTCATCCTGCCTCAAACCTCAATCGATGCTCCCTAAACATAGTGGTGTAAACACCCATAATTGCTCGATGACCCTTAATCTTAGACATTTATGTGATCACATTCTTGTCATAACCATAATCTTCTCAAAATCATATAAGTAAACATAATTGGGTTGTGACCCACTTCATAAACTTCATAAAAACCATAGTCATGTATGCATATGCCATGAATGAGGTAAGATTAGCATGGGTAATAGAGATTCAAACTTTAATCAATAATACATTATGAAATTCAAGTAAAATATAAGTAAAATTCACATTTAAATCATAATATAGATTACCCATGCACAAATCAAGCTTTAAAGGGGACATGTACATTCATAACTTCATAACTTCAATGCAATTCATCACATTAAGGCTTCAATCAACTTAAAATCAATAAATAAACATAATCGATACTTCAATTAAATTTATTAAATCATAATTCTTAAAACCCATATTTAAAGTAAGCAAAATTTCTTGAATGTAAGTGAAAAGAGTTTGGGTCTTCTTGGTTGAAAGGTAGCAAGAATCAATCTCACATACCTTAGCTAATGAAGAAGACTCAAGAAGAGATTTGGTGAAGAAAGAGCCTTTTCTTGATCCACAAGCCTAATTCCCACTAGAGTTATTTGAGAGAGACTTGAGAGAATGTTTTAATGTGAGGAATGAATTTGAATGAGAGGAATAAAGTTTAGGTTATTTGGAGGTCTTTAGGTATAACATAGGAAGTCACAAAAGACCCTTAGAATAATCCATAATTATGAAAATGCCATTAATGAAATTAGTTGAAAAATTTAAAGTCGACGCTTCAAGGAGGGCTATATTATCCGTGACACACCACACGGACCGTATACTTGTCTGTGAACCAACACTTGGAAAAAAATTACTTGACGAAGGTCTAAAAAGGTAATCCCATACTTAGAATTTTCAATGAAATCATCCTCACGAAGGCCACTGGGGCCGTACAAGGCCACATGAGCCATGACACTGCCCGTACCCCTCCCTTTTAGAAAAATATTCCATGATTAAGTTCTGAGACAGTGATTCTACACTTTGAAAAATTTCACTCTGGAGCCCATACGGAGGGGTATATGGACTATACCCCTCCACACGGACTATACTACTGGTCGTACCACTTTACTTGGCCCAAAAACTTGTGAGATTTCAAGCTAAGGCCACCACACGACCCACCACATGATTTGTTAGGGGTCACACGGACCGTGAGGGGTCCATGTGTGGTGTGCCTTAGTTTAAAACTCCATGTTTAAGGCCCAACATTCCTCATGAGGACAAAGGTCAATTCATGGGGGCTCACACGGGCCGTGTGACCTCACACGGGCCGTGTGACCTCACACGGGCTGTGAGAGCTCCCACGGAGCGTCACCTTGGTCCAAAACTTCCTAAAATCAAAATTTTCAAGCTCCAATGAGACCGTACAATGTCCAGGTCCTTACATCATCTCCCCCTTGGGAACATTCATCCTCGAATATGCAAGAACAAGGCTTGACTTAGAACATGAAACTTTAAATCACAAGATACAATGCATTTTTATTACAAAGAAAATAGTAAAGTCCTCAAAGCTCATATCAAAATTTAACACCCCACACTTGCTTAGGAATACCCCCATAATCGTAATTCACTTATATCTCAAATCGGAGATATTTAAACACCCCTTCATGTAGCTCGAAAAGATCCCATGATGTATTTTTTTTAATATCTCAAAATTCATGTAGAATTTCGCAAATCCGACTGCATATTCTTGTTCAGAGGGCAAAATTGTGTAGGAAAATGAGTACCTACAAGGTATACTTTGTCCGTGCCATAAAAAATAATTTTTGGTTAAACTTTGCAAAAGCAGTAGCTATCCGCGACGGGTCTGCGATGCGGACCTGATGCAAGTTGATTCCTCCAAAGCACCTTAATCGAAGCCACATCCTTGTTACTAGGATCACCAATCAACTTCTCAACATAGACACATGGAAGACAAAAAGTTCTGAAGTTTGCTCTTTTTCACTCCAGGGCAATTGGGTAATAATCCTATACTTATATACACGAAAATTTCTCATTGTCTAGCCGTTTGAGCCCTAAAAATAACCAAAAACCTCTCAAATCCTCTCTAATCTTCATCAAATTCTCCATCCATTCTCAAGGTTTTCAAAAAGTGTTGTTGAAATTCAAGGAAACCAAGTCAAGCCCCAAGTCCTCCTCAAGATTCAAGAGTCCCAAACCTCATCCGGATCTAAGGATTTCATTCAAGCTTCAAGCCTCCATTTCAAATCTTCTTCAAGAAACTCTCCAAAGTCAAAGTATGTAGATTTTAGCCATTGGGTTCTTCCACCTATGGTGCCCTTATCTTCTTTTTATGCAAATTTGCAAAGTCAAGGTATGTGGGTTTTAGCCATTGGGTTCTTCCACCCATGGTGCCCTAATCTCCTTTTTACTCAATTTTCAAGATTTAAAGTTGATTTTACAAATATGTTTAATAGTATGAGCATGTCTATGAACTATGTTAAAGCTATATAGAGTTGTGATTGTTTTGCTATGTTTTGAGCTATAAATCTTGGATCTAAAGTAAGATTTGAGGATGAGTTTTGATTTATATTGCTTGAGGGTGTTGCAAGGTGTTGGTTGATGGTTTTACAATAAATTTTATAGCATAATTTCACTCTTGAATTGTATGGTTTTACACTAGCATTACACACCCACCAAGTGTTTGATAAAATGTCTTTTTAAGGATTTTTTAACTTTAGATAATCTATTGGTTGAGTTATGATTCAAGTGACTCTATGATGATTATGATCTTTCTAAAGATGTGTTTAAATCATGATAATGTTGATGATGTTTTAGGATGGGATTAGACTTAGCACCGAGTGGACTAGAAGCAAGTCCCCAAGTCCTAGAACTATGTTCCACCGTAGGTAAAGGGATTAGAGGTGAGTCCCCAAATCTTTAAGGGGCGAGTACCCTAAATATGAGGGCTTGTGGCGAGTACCCGAGTCCAGGCTTATGGCGAGTACCTGAGTCCAAGAACTAGATGCGAGTACCCGGTTCACAAAAGGCTTAGTGGATCCACTTAGGCATTAGGAGGTTTACCTTGGCAAGTAACTTCCCCCTTTTTTCTGGTGTAGGGTTGACATCGGATTTCGAGTTGTAGCTCGCTTGGTCTTATGTTATGTCGGTTGAGGTCTCTTCCCACACTTACGAATTATGAGCTATATGAGTTGAATAAATTGTAAACATGTTTTACTTCACACATCATTCATAGATGTCATATTTTTATTATGCAATTCATTGCTTATTATTATTATTATGCATTTTGATTATGATGCCTATCTCTTGTTGCATTTCATCCCACATACTTAGTATATTCAAACGTACTAATGCATACTCTATGCCTACATAATGTTACCATGTAGGTACCGAAGATCCTATTGATTCTACTCGTTGCTAGATGGATTGTTCAAGTTAGCCTTTGGTGAGTGCTCCATTCCGAGAACAATGACTATTCGCTTATGTTATGTATTAAGACTCTCTTTCGTTTATTATATACTTATGACCATGGGGGTGAGCTCAGTTGCTTTGTCTTGGCCCCACTAAGTATCTATGCTTAGAGGTGTTGTTGGACAAGTTATGTATTATGTTTGAGCTTTGACTCATCTATGTTATTTAAGTATTAAACTCTCTCTCTCCCCCTCAGTCCCAATTCCCCTTGTTCATGTTTCTTATGTTATTTTATATTGCTTCTGCGACCAAGGATGTGTAATGATATGCTATGAGGCTTGTTTGGGGTTCCTTCGGGTTCTCCATTCACCAGTCATGTCTAGGCCCTAGGACTGGGTCGTGACACAAAATGTATTCAAATCATTTAAAACATCATAGAAATCATTTTGGTGCACATATATGCATGTCATGTAATGAAACTCAAAGAGTGAAGGAATTATGACCATTTCGAAAAGAAAGAACCTAGTATTTTAGGCTTGAGTAGATTGGAAAAGATGGGGATATCATTTATCATATCCAACTCCGCCTCCCATGTAGCACTCTCCATATGTTGATTCCTCCAAAGCACCTTAATCGAAGCCACATCCTTGTTACTAGGATCACCAATCAACTTCTCAACATAGACACATGGAAGACCGGATGAATAGAGCTCAAAAATCCGAAGGCAATTCCAACCAATAGGCCATATTCCCAATCCGCTCAACTATCTCGTAAGGGGCTACATACCAGGGGCTTAGCTTGCCCTTATTGCGAAAGTACATCACACTTTTCATATGTGAGACCTTCACATACACCCAATCACCAATGTGAAGCTCTAGGACTCTCTTCCTAACATCTGAGTAGGACTTTTGGAGACTTTAGGGAGGTCAATCAATACACCCAATCACCAATGTGAAGCTCTAGGACTCTCTTCCTAACATCTGAGTAGGACTTTTGGAGACTTTAGGCCATCGTCAACTTTTGTCTAATCAACTTCACCTTCTGTATAGCCTCCAATACCGAATCAGGGCCAATCAAAGCCATTTCTCCCAACTTAAACCACCCTATCAGAGACCTAAATCTTCTACCATACAAAGCCTCTAATGGTGCCATACTAATGCTAGTATAGAAGCTATTATTATAAGAAAACTCAATGAATGGAAGATGGTCATCCCAATTACCCTTAAATTCTAAAACACAAGCCCTCAACATGTCCTCCAAAGTTTGAATTGTCCTCTCGACTTGTCCATCAGTTTAAGGATGAAAGGCGATGCTTAACTTAACCTTAGTACTAAGTCCTTTTTGAAATGACCTCCAAAAGTGAAAAGTAAATTGGGCATCACAAGATGGACCTAGGCACACAATGCAACCTCACTAACTCTCGAATGTACAATCTTGCATAATCATTGGCACCAAAAATAGTTTTGACTGGTAGGAAATGTGTCGACTTAGTTATATGGTCAATGATAACCCAAATAGAGTGAAATTGCTTCTGGGTCTGAGGAAAACCAACCACAAAATCCATGTTCACATCTTCTCACTTTCAAGCAGGAATTTCAATATCTTGAGTCAAACCACTGGACCTTCGGTGTGCTACCTTCACTTGTTGATAATTAGGGTATTTAGATACAAACTTAGTTGTATCTCTCTTCATACCATGTCACCAATACACCTCTCTCAATTCTCGATACATCTTGGTAGATCCTAGATGTATAGAATAATGAGAGTTATGGGCTTCACTCATGATCACCCTCCTAAGATCATCCACATTCAAAACACATAACCGATCTTAATACTGGAGAACAGCATCTCCCCCTTGGAAGAACACCTATATATTTTTTTCGGTGACTAACTTCTTCAATTTAATCAATTATGTATCTAGATCTTGCTTAGCCTTTATATCCACAACCACTGAAGATTTGGCCCTATTTTGAACATGAATACAACCACCATTAGAGCCGGCCAACTTAACACCCAACTTAACCAAACGGTGAACATGCTCAGCCAACTCCTTCTTCTCTTCCTCAACATAAGCCACACTCCCCATGAATAACCTACTAAGAATCAGTTAAAACATTCTCCTTGCCAGGATAATATTGCATACTCAAATCGTAGTCCTTAAGGAGTTCCAACCATCTCCTTTGCCTCAAGTTAAGATCCCTTTAAGTGAACACATATTACAAACTCTTGTGATCGGTGAAAACATCAATGTGTACCCCATACAAATAGTGTCTCCAAATTTTGAAAGCAAATACCACCACTGTTAACTCAAAGTCATGGGTCGGGTAAATATGCTTATGCACCTTCAATTGTCTTGATGCATAAGCTATCACTTTACCATGTTGCATAAGCACACACCCCAACCCAATTCGAGAAGCATCACAGTGCATCATAAACCTATCTAAACTATTTGATAGAGTCAAAACAGGAGCTGATGTAAGCCGATCCTTCAAGGTTTGAAAACTTTTCTCGCATTCATCCATCTACACAAATTTAACCTTCTTTTGGGTCAACTTAGTCAATGGAAATGCAATAAATGAGAATCCTTCCACAAACCTCCTATAGTAGCCAGCCAACCCAAGAAAACTTTGAATATCCAAAGGAGTCAATGGTCTAGACCAACTCTTCACGGCCTTAGTCTTCTTTGGGTCAACCTTTATACCATCACCAGACACCATAAGACCAAGAAAAGCCACCTTACCTAACGAAAACTTACATTTGCTAAATTTAGCATATACCTTATTCTCCCTCAAGGTTTTAAGAACTAACCTTAAATGATCCATATGCTCCCGTTGGCTTCGGGAATAAAGGAGAATACCATAAATGAAGACAACCACAAAACTATCAAGGAATGGCTTGAACAGCCGATTATAAGATCCATAAATATGGCTGGAGCATTAGTCAAACCAAATGATATCATCACAAATTCAAATGCTCATACCTAGTTCAAAAAGTCATCTTGGAAATATCACACTCCCTCATCTTCATCTGATGATAATCCAAATAGAGGTCAATCATTGATAAATGGGTAGCCCCTTGAAGTTGGTCAAGTCACCAATTCTAGGCAGCAAATACTTATTCTTCATGGTCACCTTATTCAATTGCCTATAATCAATGCACATTCAAAGAGATCCATCTTTCTTTCTTAAAAATAACACTGAAGCACCCCATGAAGATATACTTAGGCTAATGAAACCTTTCTCTAATAAATCCTTCAACTGATCCTTCAACTCAGCTAGTGCCATACGATGAGACTGAATAGAGATACATTTGAGTATCCAGGAGAAGATCTATGCCAAAGTTTACTTTCCTTTCAGGAGGAATACCAAGAAGGTTTTCGAGAAACACATGCAGAAACTCATTCACCATCGGGACCGATTTAAGAGTAGGTGACTCAGACTCCACATCCTTGACCCTTAAAATATGATAAATACACCCCCTGGAGATCATCTTCTTGGCCTTAAGGTAGGAAATAAATCGACCCTTAATAGCTGAGTCACTACCTTTCCGTTCAAGAATAGGATTATTCAGAAGTTGGAACTTGATCTTCTGAGTTCTACAATCTATAGAGGCATACGATGTATGCAACCAATCCATCCCAAATATCACATAAAAATCAAACATCTCAAGTTCCAAAAGATCACATGAATAGCCTTTATGCAACACAAAAATAGGACAACCTCGATAAACTCTATGAGCAACAAGAGATTCACCTACGAGGGTATAAACTAAAAGGGGTCCCTCAAAATTTTGGGACTTAGGCCAAACTTAACAGCCAACAGTGGAGTCACAAAAGACAAATTTCCACCCCTTAACAGCCAACAGGCCAAACTTAACATACTAGTTTGTCTTTTGTGACTCCACTGTTGGCTGATGCAAAGCATAAGCATCAAAATCAAAGACTTTTAACATACTAGTTACAACATCTAGAGCTTCTTCCATCTCCAGTCGAGCATGAAAAACATAGACCCTATTTTTTCTGGGGGCACCATCTGGAGGAGCTCTTGGTTGGGCTGGACTACCTTGAACCATTTGACCCTTCTTCGGTGCCTTTGGATAATCAACAAGCTTGTGCCCGTCTCTCCACAGCCAAAGCAAGCACCCGAACCCCACAAGCAGTTTCCAGGGTGATTTCTCCCATACTTGCCACATCGTGGTGGTAATGGCTCATCTTCAATAGGTGCCCTTGGGGGAGGCCACCTAGCATTAGCAACCTGAGCATTAGAACCTTGGCCATATTGGAAGCGACCAAAACCACCACCCTTAGAGTTTGAGAACCCACCATCATAACGGGACCTCTTAGAATAATGCACACTCTTCTCCTTAAGCTTTTCCCCTTCTATCTATTCGGCATATACCATGAGCTTGGAGATATCTATATCTTAAATAACCATGGCCGTATGACATTCTTTCACAAGCAAGTTAGAGATACTAGAAATGAACTTGTGCATTCTTGAATGAGGGTCAGCCACGAGTATAAGAGCATACTTGGAGAGCTTAGTGAACTTGAGGTAATAATCCTTACACTCATACCACCCTATTTGAGGTCGATAAACTCAGTCATCTTCGCTTTCCTAAGCTCAAGTGGAATAAAATGATCCAGAAAGACAAACTTGAACTCTTCCTAATTAATAGCATTACCACACACTCTCTCTATCGACTATTGGGTGTACCACACCTGGGCTACATGTTTCTACTGATAAGTAGCCAACTCAGCTTTCTCCTCAGAAGTGACACCCATGATAGTCAACACCTTATTGAGCTCATCAATGAACTCTTGAGCATCCTTGTATGCCTTTAACCCATAGAACTCTAGAGGATATATCCAGGTGAAATCCCTTACCTTAGAAGCAGGAGTGGGATCTCAAGGAAGATTAACTTCCCTAGTTTGAGAAGTCACCACCTGGGCAAGCATAGCAAAGGTCTTACGGAATTCACCATCAGAGATAGGCTCTTCCATAGGCCCTTGAGGTGGTTGACCCTTATTAACCAGGGCCAGTCTTGGTAGGGGAGCTCTTCCTTGAGGCATCTTCTGCAAGGGGAGCAAGGACATCGACAAGGTTAGGAAATCAAGCATATGATTCATAGCACGATATAAGACATGAAAAAGTGAGATAATTCTGAGAATGTCATCATAACCTCTCACTCAAAGGCATGGTGCACTTCACACCCATGAATAGGACTCTACTCAATGCAACATGTTGGATTCTAAGGATCATTTACAAACCTGGCTCTTATACAAAGCTTGTCATGACTCAAAGCTACGATTTAGGAGTGACATGGAGAATGGGAACCTGAGAGTCCCCAAATAAGCCTTATAGCATCTATCGACACACCATCGGTTTGAAAATATACAAGAAGTAGTAAGCATATAGTTCTAAGGGATGAGAAAGTAGGAATCATGCTATAGGGACATCATAGGGATATAGATTTGTATGGATTCATATAACACATAGTACATAAATGTAAGGAGGTCTATAAGATGTCCAATAATGCCTCTAATCATAAGATAGGACGGGGGCCAAGACACGTCCCGAGCTCACCCTTAAAGTAAATAACATAAGCTAAGCTCCATAGGTAGAGGAATGATGGGTTGTCATTGGAATATAGGACTCACCACAATAAGAAAATCTTAAGTATCAATCTAGACATCGTACGGTGCATGAATGTAGCCCGCGGTCCCTATATGGTTAGATCATGTAGGTAATAATATGTGTTAGTACATTTAAATGAACTAAGTATACGCGAATGCAACATATATGACTTATCAAACCTGCATTTAGTGTTAGATGACAAGGGCACATATAGAAAGAATCATACAACAAAGGAATAGTATATTAATATGCAATGAGATACATAATACAGGAATGCGAGAATACTTTATAAATATGTTGAGGATGGGACCGCAACCAACATAAGACCAAGTTTGCTATAACTTGGAACTCTGTTGTCTTCCCCACAATGGATGAAGAGGTGACCTACTTGTCAAAGGTAGATCCTTCCATTCTTCTTCTTCTTTCCCCTTGGGTGCATAAACATATACCTATGTTAGGCACATAGTTCAAGAGAAAGAAGTATGAACCCTTGGGGATAGCCCCTTTCCTCCAATCCCATTGGTGCCAGGCCATCATCCCACTAGAATACATATATACATATACATGCTTGTAAAAGAGGCATAAGGCTTTCAAATTGTTTACATGCATTCTTAGGCTTGATGGCCAAATCACATTCTTCATAACCATGCATCTTAGGCTAAAAATCCAAAACATTCTTCATGTAATACATTTCATGCATAGTAATAGCTCCATTGGAGCACCTTCTTGAGAAATGAGTATGGACCCTTGGGGATAGTCCACCCCTCCTCAAATCTCAATCAATGCTCCCTAAAAATAGTGGTTTAAAAACTCATAATTGATTGATGAGATATAATCTTAGGCATTTATGTGATCACATTCTTGTCATAACCATAATCTTCTCAAAATCATATAAGTAAACATAATTGGGTCTTGACCCACTTCATAAACTTCATAAAAACCATAGTCATGTATGCATATGCCATGAATGAGATAAGATTAGCATGGGTAATAGAGATTCAAACTTAAATCAATAATACATTATGAAATTTAAGTAAAACATAAGTAAAATTTACATTTAAATCATAATATAGATTACCCATGCACAAATCAAGCTTTAAAGGGGACATGCACATTCATAACTTCATAACTTCAATGTAATTCATCATGTTAGGGCTTAAATCAACTTAGAATTTACAAATAAGCATAGCCGACATTTCACTTGAATTTATTAAATCATAATTTTTAAAATCCATATTTAAAGTAAGCAAAATTTTATGAAATTCAAGTGAAAAGAGTTTGGGTCTTCTTGGTTGAAAGGGACCAAGAATCAATCTCACATACCTTAGCTAATGAAGAAGACTCAAGAAGAATTTTTGTGAAGAAAGAGCCTTTCCTTGATCCCTACGCTTAATTCCCACTAGAGTTCTTTGAGAGAATTTTAAATGTGAGAAATGAATTTGAATGAGAGGAATCGAGTTTAGGTCATTTGGAGGTAATTAGGTAGCATAGGAAGTCACAAAAGGCTCCAGTGTTATTTTGAACATTTTTCTGTTATCGGGTCCAAGGCTTTAGGTCTTGGGCCCAAGAGTTTCCATACGTGTTTTTACCTATACTTAGTCAAATTTCACCCTCATATCACCCAAAAATATTTTCCAATACTCACTCAAACACTTAGAATAGTATTTCTCTCAAAATTCAAGACCTAAAACCTCTTCCAGATCTAAGGATTTCCTTCAAGCTTCAAGCCTCCATTTTTAATCTTCATCAAGACTTCTTCAAAGCTAAGGTATGTAGGTTTTAGCCATTGGATCCTTTCACCCATGGTTCCCTAATCTCCTTTTTACTCAATTTGCATGATTCAAAGTTGATTTTACAAGCGGGTTTACTATTATGAACATGTCTATGAACTATGTTAAAGCTGGGTAAAGTTATGACTGTTTTGCTATGGTTTAAGCTATAAATCTTGGATTAAATGTAAGATTTGATGAGGGAATTTGATGTATATTGCTTAAAAGTGTTGAAAGGTGTTGAGTGATGGTTTTACATGGGATTTTCTTGCATGATTTCATCTATAAATTGCATGATTTTATATTACCATTTTACACCCTCTAAGTGTTTCTTAAAATGTCCAATTATGGTTTCTTGAGAAATTGAAGGTCCAAAGCATGAGATATGATATGATTAATGTTATGATGATGAAGGGAGATTATTTATATGATAAATCCTATATAAAGTGTTGTATTAGACCATGCCCAATTCGGAGGGTCTAGAGCATTGAGCATACATGCCATATTGTTATATGTTGTCTATTGGCTATTGCTATGCATTTTGATTATGATTCCTATATATTGTTGTATTACATCCTACATACTTAATATATTCAAATGTACTAACACATACTCTTGCCTACATGATATGACCATATAGGAACTGGAGCCGAAGTTGGTCATCCTTCTCCTCCACGTGGCTAGTTGGTACTACTCAAGCTAGTTGGTAAGTCCTCTACTTCGGAGACCTTAGTCTATGTTTCTCTCATTATGTATTAAGAGATTCTTCTTTATATTCTATTTTGACTATGAAGGTGAGCCCGGTTGCTTTGTCTTGGCCCCCGCTCTTATCTATATAGTAGAGGTATTGTTGGACAAGCTATGTATCTATGTTATGAGTCTTGACTCTTTTGTCTCTTGATGTTATTGATATGCAAGCTTTCCCTTAGTCCCGTGCACGTAATTTCAAATCTTTTTTTATTTGCTTGCTTCCGCGACCAAGGATGTGCGATGATATGCTAAGAGGCTTGTTTGGGGTCCCTTTAGGTTCCCCATTCGCTGGTCACGTCTAGGCCCTAGGCTTGGATCGTGACACTTCCTCAAGGCTTCAACTTTGATTCTCTCTAGTTTCTTAGGTATTTGACTTGAATTATGAGTACGCTTTCACCCATAAAGTTTACTATTATGCATTTTTACCTTTTCTTTAAGTTTCTAAGTTTTAATACATGCTTATGATGATTTTTGGTTCCCATGCTATTATATGATGTGCTTAAAGTTTAATGAATATTTTGTTTAGTAAATGTACATATATTTTTAAGTGTGATGTTGACTCTAAGATGGGTTTTGATGTGGGTAAGGTTGGACGATTTTGATGCTCCTTCTAATGAAATTTCCTAAGACTGATACCATTTATGAACATCCCATGCATCAATTAAGCCCATCCTATTTTCATGAAAGGTTCTAATGAATTATGATACTGAATAGGGCATTTATGAAGAGCTTTGAAGTTAAAGTTTAGCAAAGCTATATGTAAGATGATTATTGACCTAAATGATGTTTAAGAAAGACTCTAAAGTTCGACCTACTCCTGTTGATTGCTACTTATGATTCTAAATTCTGTTTAAGATTCTGTGGGATGACTTAGCACTGAGAGAACTTGATATTGGGACTCATCTTGTTAGTTGAGGCATGATCCCTTGAAGCTAAATCTCAATGACCCTAACTATGTGCCACCATAGGAGCCTTGTAGGCTAGGCTAGTGGATCCATGTAAGCCCCAAAGTTATGAAAGATACTAAGCTTCTTATATCTATCTTGGCAAGTAAATTGCCCCTTTCCCAATGGAAGGAGTGCATTGGCCTTTTCCTGATAGAAGGAGCTCATTGGATTCCATATAGTAGCACATATAGTCTTACTGTCGATTATGGTCTATTCCTACAAGTTTACATGATTCTATGATATATCTTAAATTCATGTTTTAAAGGTGCACTGTCTCATATTGGTCTATACCGTATTCCTTGTGCATGTTTAATCCTATTTCATGTCTTATTATCCTTGTGTATACTTACATATTATGTTACATTTAATTATGATGGCATTATAGTTTTATCCATACACTACATCTCATATACTTAGTACATTCAAATATTCTAACGCATATTTGCCTACATGATTTAACCATGTAGGGACAGGTACTCCTCCACTGACTCGTGGCTAGTATTCGGTGCTCAAGACTAACTCTACTATTATGGCGAGCCTTTAGATTGGTACTCCTTCACCCTTTTTCCTTCTAGCTTGGTTTTGTGATTTTCAGACAATGTTTTGTAGCCCTTCTGAGGACTTATTTTAGTATGGTATTATCTGGACTTTCTTTTATTGATGAAGACTGTCTATTATCGGTCCCATCAACTTATGTTGTAGTTTTTATGCATATGGCCAAAGTAATGATTTAGTTATTTTTCATTATTTTAATACTGCTTCATTGCTGAAAGTCCTTAGCCCCTTTCCCTTATGTTTTCGTTCCGCATTATTTCTTATTTATTGCCTATGAATGCTTGAGATGCTTAGATGGCTTCGGTGAGGTGCCTTTGGGAACGTCATTCTCTGTGTGATGTCTACCCCTAGGTCGGGTCGTTAAAAACTTGGTATCAGAGCATGTGATTTTAAAATGTTCCTCGGATGTCGATGCATACCTCGTAGGGTAGAGTCTTGTTCAAGGTGGTGAAGTGCGCCACTATCTTGAATAAGAGGCTATGAGATGGTTTAGGAAAGTCTTACCTTCTATCTTATTCAATGTCGTGCCTTAGAGTTGAATAAGATTTTCGCTAACTAATGATGAGCTTTTGCTTCTTTCTAGATTATCCACCCTGAAGAGCTCCCTACTAACGAGGCACTCTGGACCAACAAGTCCCTCCACTCTAGTGGGACGAGAGAGTGTCTTATGCGGAGTTCAGAACCACCTTCACGGTGTTGTCCCAAGAATTGGCTAGCTAAGCCAACAGGGAGATAATAGTGCCTCCCTAAGTGCCTACCCCAGCAGCTAGAGTCCATAACATCATGCAAATGAACCCGCTGGAATTTCATGGATCAAAGGTAGAATGTCACGACCAAGCCTAGGGCTTAGACGTGACATGGTGAATGGAAACCCGAAAGGACCCAAACAAGCCTCTTAGCATATCAACCACACATCCTTAGTCGCGGAAGTGAAGTAAACATTAACAAGAGATATATAAAATGGGAAGTGGGACTAAAGGAAGTCTTGAATATAAACAAAGCATAAGAGTCAAACTCGTAACACAATAACATTATGATATCCAACATACACCTCTAACTTGGAATGGAGCGGGGGCCAACACACTTTCCGGGCTCATCCTCATAATGTCAAATGTTCAACACAAAAAAGTCTTAAAATAGCAAGAAAAGTAGATAGTGTCCTCGAACTTGAGGACTCACCAAGCTTGTCCTTGAAGTATCTTACTAGCCACGTGCAGGATGATCAAGAGGAGCTCCGGTCCCTACATGGTGATATCATGTAGGCATAAAGTATGCATTAGTATGTTTGAATGTACTAAGTATGTAGGATGCAATGCAACAAGACATAAGCCAATATAGTCAAAATGCATAAGAATAGGCAATAGATGAGCATAATCTCAATATTGCATGCATGATCAATGCTTGAAGAAAGCCATGTTTATAAATCATTCAACTTTCATAGAACATGATACATATGTGGGAAGAGACCTCAACCAACAAAGAATAAGACCAAGCGAGCTACAAGTTGGAATCTTGATGATCACCCCTCATCGGTAAAGAGTTGGTCTACTTGCCAAGGCAAACCATACTTCACCTTACGGGGCCCTGTCCTATTTCAGAGAAGTAACCCTCTTTACTAGAACCTGTCCCATTTTAGGATGGATTTTATGATAAAATACACTAAATGGATCCACTAGTATAGCAAGGGTAAAGTATAATCCTATGTTGGCACATAGTTTGAGGAAAGGAATATGGACCCTTGAAGATAGTCCACACCGACATCCAATCCATCGGTGCTAAGTCTGAACCCACGGGATACTTGAAATAATCAGAACTTTAATAACTTGTAAGGAACATGGAAACATGACATGAGTATCTCTTAAACATGCTTGACCTCTAATGGTGAGCATAACTTGAAACGTGAGAGTAATAATAATGATAATACATGAACCTTTGCTTTAACATGAATGGGTAACAAGAGGTAAAAATCTTGAAATAGGGCTTAAATTGTAACTTGTAAAATCATAGATAATTTTCATGAATTCCATACATACTTGAAAGACTATAGTTATCATGAAGTCACTTGACTTATGAAACATGTAAATAACTTGAGAATTCTTGACTTGACATTTCATCGAACACTTGGTGGGCACATATGAGTACATGTTCAAATCATGCAAAATACAAGAGTATAGATCATGAAATATTGAAATCAATGTATCCTAATGTCATGTAAATCAGCCCACCAACATCATGGTAAAACCCAGTAACTTGTAAATCATATCAAAACTTCACAATAGTTCATAGATTTCATAGCTTGAATCATGTATAGTCTCAATAGACAAAGATTTATTCATAGTATAAGCTCAAATTAGATATGCAGGCATAATCAACAATATTTGACAAAAGCCCAACATATTTCATGCTTATATTTCATAATAATAGATATCCATAAAAAAATACAACTTAAAATCATGTAATTTTTATAAAATAGGAAGGTTGGGCTCCATGGGTGAAAAGACCCAATGGATGAAGCCCAGATACCAAAATTTGGAAATTCTTTGATATAAACTTTGAAGGAGACTTGAAGCTTGAATGGAGTTCTTGAGATTGGAATTAAGCTTGACACATTTGAATTTGGATGGGAATTTTTTTAATAAAATAGTTGAGAGGTTTTAGAGAGGGTCTTTTTGAGTGATATGGAGTTGAAAAATGGCTAAGCATGGGATATTTCACATGTAAATGGGCATGGGGCAGGACCCCAATGACCCTAGGAAGAAACAGGAAATTAAGGAAGTGGTAACACTACTCCCCGATGGTTCCATGTGACGGAGCCATCTCATACCCTTACTGTTTTTGAAAAATTTTATGAAAATTATTGTTTGCTACAGGTCTTCTAAAATCTAGGTTATACTCATTTCCCACTCAATTTTTCCTCCTGATCAAGATATGAAGTCAAATTTTTGATATCACGCATGGATTTTGAGATATATGAAAATTACGATTCTGGGCATTCCGAAGCACATTTTTGGGCATTTCAATATGTCCCCCTTGGGAATATTCATCCCCGAATGTCAAAAAAACATGCATGAGAGAAGAGATCATGAAGATTTTAGCACAACATTAATGCAGCAAATGTATTTAAACATCATTTTAAAAAATCTCAACATGAAATGTCAAAAATCACCATAAACTTGTTATCATAAATATGAATTCATGCAAGAATACATGAGGACTGAAACTTAAGACTTGAAATCATAGATGAGACTTAATTTGTTATGTTAGGATTGAATAGATGTATCGCTTCCTCATGTTTGCTTTTGGCTTCCCAAGTGGCACTTGGGTTACCAACACATTCCCTTCTACATAGGCACATGGAAGACCAGATAAACCATATTCATAGCCATGGGTAACTCCATTTCATATGCAACCTTATCGAATCTCCACGAAATTCTATAAGGCCCTACAAACCTTGGGTTCTATTTACCTTTCTTGCTAAACTGGACCATACTTTTCATGGGTGACACCTTCAAGTAAACCCAATCACCAATCTTAAACTCAAGTTCTCTCCTTCTCGTATCGAAATATGACTTTTGCCTACTTTGAGCCTTCTTAAATCTTTCTTTTTCCAACCTCATCTCATCCAAAACTTCCATAACCAAATTCAGTGCTAACAAGGCCATCACACCAACCTTACCAAGATACCTACCCATAGTCTCTATCCATTCCCATGGAATCGAAAAGAATAGAATAAATCTTGATCCTCTTTCAAAATCAACTCCCTAAAGTCATCAACATTAGGCACACACCATCTACCTTGGTACCTAAGGGTACCATCTCTCCCTTAGGAGAAAACCTCCACTCTACCTTCCTTAATCAAGGTCTTCAACTCTAGCAGGGAGGGGGAGGGGTCAAGATCTTGTTTTGCCTTTACCTCCCCAATCAAGGATAATCTAGAACCATCAGTAACCACTACACCACCATTTCCACTTCATTCCACCTAACCACCAAACTAGCCAACCCTCTTGCCACCATCATCAATGTGACCCAAACTCCCCATGGACACTCTACTTAGAGCATCAGCCACTACATTAGTTTTGCCGGAATGTTAATGTACACCCATGTCATAATCCTTAAGAAGCTCTAACCACCTTCTTTGTCTCAAGTTAAGATCTTTTTGGAGTGACCACATATTGAAGACTCTTATGATTGGTAAACACATCAACATGAAACCCATACAAGTAGTGATACCAAATTTTCAAAAGCAAATACTACGACTGCCAATTCATGATGTTGGGTGGGATAATTCTTCTCATGCACCTTAAGTTATCTAGAGGAATATTCTATTACCTTACCACTTTGCATCAAAACACACCACAAACCAATTCTTGAGGCATCACAATATACAATAAATCCTTCCAACCTTTCAGGTAGAGCCTAGATAGGAGCGGAGACAAGCTTACCTTTCAAAGTTTGGAAACTCCTTTCACACTCACCAGTCCATACAAATTTTCCTTCTTTTGGGTCAATTTAGTCATAGGAAAAATTTGGAAACTCTTTTCATATTCAGCGGTCCACACAAATTTTGCATTCTTTTGGGTCAACTTTGTCATAGGGGAAGCAATAGAAGAGAAACCATTCACAAACCTCTGGTAATAACCTGCCAAACCCAAGAAACTTCTAATGTCCGATGGAGTCAAAGGTCTAGGCTAATTTCCAATCACCTCCATCTTCTTAGGATCCACCTTGATACCATTACCCTTAAACCACATGCCCTAGAAAAGCAACCTCTTTCAACCAAAACTCACATTTCTCATATTTGCATATAACCTCTCCTCCCTCAAGATTTGTAACACCACCCTCAAGTGATCCATATGCACCTCCTCACTATTGGAATAAATCAAGATATCATTAATAAAAACCACTACAAACAAGTCAAGGTAGGGTTTAAAGACCCTATTCGTAAGATTCATAAATATAGCCAGTACATTGGTCAACCCAAAAGACATAAACACAAATTCAAAGTGCCAATACCTAGTCTAGAAAGCCGTCTTGGGAATGTCACACTCCCTCACTTTCACTTGGTGATACCCGAACCAAAAATCAATCTTAGAAAAGTGATTAGCCCCTTGAAGTTGATCAAAAAGGTCATCAATACTTGCTAGAGGGTACTTGTTCTTTATGGTGACCCTATTAAGTTGCCGATAATCAATGAATATTCTAAAGCCCCTTGAAGTTGATCAAAAATGTCATCAATCCTTGGTAGAGGGTACTTGTTCTTTATGGTGACCCTATTAAGTTGCCGATAATCAATGAATATTCTAAGAGAACTATCCTTTTTCTTCACAAATAACACCGATGCACCCAAGGTGACTTACGAGGACTTAAAGAACCCTTTTCCAATAAATCCCTCAATTGCTCCTTCAACTCCTCCAACTCCCCGAGGGCCATACGGCAAGGGGGAATAGAAATGGGTTGATTATCGGGAAGGAGGTCTCTACCAAAATCTATTTTCAGGAGGGACACCAGAAAGCTCATCGAGGAAAGACATCAAGAAACTCATTAACCACCGGAACCGACTCAATAGGAAGGACTTTAGACTCAACATCCCTATCCCTCACAAGATGATAGAGACAACCCTTAGAAATCAACTTTTGGACTTTAAGACATAAAATGGATCTACCGTTGACCACCACATCACGAATTTTCCACTCAAGAATGGGCTCATTAGGGAACTGGAATTTAACCCTATAGGTTCTACTATTAATAGAAGCATAATATATATGAAACCAATCTATCCCAAGAATGACATCAAAATCCACCATATCTAATTCATCAAAATCACAAGGTAAGATTTTATGCAAGATAAACACGAGACAATTTCTATAGACTCTTTTAGCAATAATGGACTCACCAACGGGGGTAGACACTTCATAAGGTTTACACAACAATTTGAGACTAACATGAAGGTTTTTGGCATTAAAGGAGTAATAAAAGAAAGAGTGGCATACACATCAAAATAAAAAACCTTTAACATACTTGTAAAGCACCATGGCAAGTCTAGTAACCCCTAGAGGGTGTGGTTGAGATCATTGATGGTCATCCTTAAAATTCCTTGTAGCGCATGGATAATATCTCAAATTGTGATCCTTTGCACTACACTAAAAAAATGCGCTCGAAAGGCCAAATAATCTCCCAGATAGTACCTTCCACACTTGTTGCATGTAGGAGAAGCTTGAACACCAACTCCTTTGCCCTTCCTTAGAGCATATGGACAGTCGACAACCTTGTACCCATCTTGCCATACAAAAAGCAAGAACACGTGTTCCTCCAATACATGCCAATATGTTTCCTCCCACATTTTGGGCACTTAGGACTGGTCACTCCACCATTGCCACTAGGCTTAGCATACGGAAGCCTACTATCAAATTGAGCGCTGCTTCTCCCTTCCCTTGTGGCCACTAGGCAATCTCTCATCTTATGCCCAATACCGTCATACTTGAAACAATCTTCGTTGCCCACCAAACACCTTCCTTGATGCATCTTACCACACCCTTGACAAGTGGCAAAAGGGATCCTTTTCTTCTTGTACTTAGGGACCGGTCGACTAGTAAAGGATGAGGCACCACCAAATCGGGCCCTCTTAGACTCCCTCTCATTCCTTCTATCCCTTGAAGTCTCGGGAGCACCCACTTTTTGATTGAGTTGAGCTGTTATGACTTTGGACAATAGCCACAGAGCATTACGAACCTTTGCATTTGATATGTCACCATTGGGAAGTTGAACCCCAAGTGAGAGATGGTCACCGTCCTGTCTATCATCTGGAACGACTTAAGGCATATTATGAAACGTAATGGTTAGGAATCAATAATAAGACTTAGAGGGCTTAGCTCTACCGTATGACATAGATTATGAAAAAGTGAAATATTTTCTAAAATAACTCATAGCCTCCTATTCATAGTTGTGGCGGCGCTTTACAACCATGAATGAGACTCTAATCGATGCGGTGTGTTAGATTCTGAGGACCATTAATAACCTAGTGCTCTGATACCAAGTTTGTCATGACCCAAGCCTAGGAGCTAGATATAACACGACGAATGGGAACTTGAAAGGACCCAAACAAGCCTCTTAGCATATCAATTACACATCCTTGGTCGTAGAAGCAAAGTAAACATCAACAAGAGATATATAAAATGAGAAGTGGTACTAAGGGAAGTCTTGAATATAAACAAAGCATAAGAGTCAAGATCATTATCATAACCCAAGCCTAGGGCCTCGATGTGACACGACATAAGGAAAACCTAAAGGGACCCAAAGCAAGCCTGTTAAGATATCATTACACATCCTTAGTCGTAAAAGCATTAGAATACAGTAAAAATAGAGTAAAATAGGGACAATGGGGCTAAGGTACAACTTCCATATCATAAATATCAAGAGTCAAAAGAGAGTCAAAGATCATAACATTACACATGACATGTCCAACAACATCTCTACTACATAGATAAGAGCGGGGCCAAGACAAGCTACCGGGATCATCCTCATAGTCATCATTTACAAAAAAAGTAATCTTAGAATATAACATGAGACAATAAGCAATGTCCTCGGAATGGAGGACTCACCAACAAGCTTGAGTGGAATCGTACTAGCCACGTGGATGGGGATGCTCAAGCCGGGCTCTGGTTCCTATATGGTGACATCATGTAGGCATAGAGTATGCCTTGGTACGTTCGAATGTACTACATATGTAGGATGCAATACAACAAGTGATAATCACCATAATCAAAATGCATAACATAGGCAATGAATAAGTAAACAACAATATGACATGTATGAATGATGCTTGAAGTATACCATGCTTATATAGAACATAATCCATATGTAAGGAGAGACCGGTTTAGTGAATATCCAAGGCCTACCACCTCCTTGGAGAGGTGCGTAAGGTACAAACTTCTTTGAGGTACAAACCCCCCAACATGGTTGATGAGGTACAAACCCCCCCAATGTGGTTAATGAGGTACAAACCCCCTAACATTGTTATCAAGGTAAAAACCCCTCGATATGGTTGCACGGGCCTGCCACCTCCCAAGCAATGCAATCGAGGTACAAACCCCTCAACATGGTTACCCGGGCCTACAACCTCCTGAGTGACACTTGGTCATGTTCCCCATAACATAGAGATAATATCATATCTATACATTTATTTCATCATCATATAATCATTCAACTCATAAGACATGCATTAGACCTTCAATTCCTCAAGGAATCATAACCTGGACATTTTATCAAACACATGGCGGGTGCATAGTGCTGGTGTAAAATCATGCATTTCAAGAGTGAAATCATGCAAGAAAATTCATTGTAAAATCATCAGTAGGTACATGGTAACACCCTCAAGCAACATACATCAAAGCCCTTCATTAAATCTTACAATAGACCTTAGATTCATCGCTCAAAACATGCTAAAACAATCATAATTTCTTGAAACCCCAACATAGTGTGCAGTGAAATTCATAACAGATAAAACTCATGCATAAATCAACTTTAAATCATGCAATTTTAGGTAATAGGAAGCTTGGGTATCATGGGTGAAAGAAATGAAACACATACCTTGACTCTTGGAGAATTATTGAAGAAGATTGAAGATGGAGACTTGAAGCTTGAATGAGAACCTTAAAATCTGGATGAGTTTTGAGACTTGAATTAAGGAGATGAAATATTGGCTAAGTGTTTGAGTGAGTATTTGGGAATGTCTTGAATGATATGAGGGTGAAATAAGGCTAAGTATAGGCATTTTCACACATGGAAACACTTAGGCCCAAGACCAAAGGCCTTGGACCGAACCTGAAAAACTGGCACAAAATAAACTGAGGCGCGCCCTTGGAGTGTCGCGTCAGGAGCGCGAAAAGCTCTCTAGAAATCTCATTTTGCGATTTTCAAATTTTGATACGGTTGATCTTAAATCAGGGTTAGACCTATTTTTCACTCAATTTGACCCCTTGAACAAGAATATGAGGTTGAATTATTGATATCTTGTACAAAATTTGAGATATATGGAAATTACAATTATGGGAACTTTTAAGTCATATTTTTGGGCACTTTTTGGGATCGTTTCACTCGTAACATAATAACATCATAATATCCAATATACACCTCTAACTTAGAATGGATTGGGGGCCAACACACTTTTGGGGCTTACCCTCATAATGTCAAATATTCAACACAAAGAAGTCTTAAAATAGCAAGAAAAGTAGATAGTGTCCTCGAACTTGAGAACTCACCAAGCTCGTCTTTGAAGTATCTCACTAGCCATGTGGAGGATGGTAAAGTGGAGCTCCTGTCCTTACATGGTGATATCATGTAGGCATAAAGTATGCATTAGTACATTTGAATATACTAAGTATGTAGAGTGCAATGCAACAAGACATAAGCTAATGTAGTAAAAAATACATAGTAATAGGATATAGATGAGCATAATCTCAATATGGCATGCATGATCATTGCTTGAAGCAATCCATATTTATAAATCATTCAACTTGCATAGAACATGATATATATGTGGGAAGAGACCTCAACCGACAAAGAATAAGACCAAGCGAGCTACAAGTTAGAATCTCGATGATCACCCTCATCGATAAAGAGGTGGTCTACTTGCCAAGGCAAACCATACTTCACATTATGGGAGCTTGTCCCATTTCACAGAAATAACCCTCCTTACTAGAACCTGTCCCATTTTGGGGTGGATTTCATGATAAAGTGCACTAAATCGATCCACTAGTATAGCAAGGGTAAGGTATAATTCTATGTTGGCACATAGTTTAAGAAAAGGAGTATGGACCCTTGAAGAAAGTCCACGCCGACATCCAATCCATCAGTGCTAAATCTAATCCTACGGAATACTTGAAATAATCAAAACTTTAATAATTTATAAGGAACTTGGAAAAATGACATGAGTAACTCTTAAACATGCTTGACCTCTAATGGTGAGCCTAACTTAAAACATGAGAGTAATAGTAATAGTACATGAACCCTTGCTTTAACATGAATGGCTCACAAGAGGTAAAAATCTTGAAATAGGGCTTAACTTGTAACTTATAAAATTATATATAATTTTCATGAATTCAATACATACTTGAAAATCCATAGTCATCATGAAGTCACTTGACTTGTAAAACATGTAAATAACTTGAGAATTCTTGACTTAACATTTCATCGAACACTTGGTGGGCACATATGAGTACATGTTCAAATCATGAAAAATACAAGAGTATAGATCATGAAATAGTGAAATCAATGTATCCTAAAGTCATGTAAATTAGCCCACCAACATCATGGTAAAACCCCATCATGGATAACTTGTAAATCATATCAAAACTTCACAATAGTTCATAGATTTTATAGCTTGAATCATGTATAGTCTCAATAGACAAAGATTTATTCATAGTATAAGTTAAAATTAGATATTTATACATAATCAACCATATTTCACAAAATCTCAACATATTTCATGCTCATATTTCATAATAATAGATATTCATAAGAAATACAACTTAAAATCATGCAATTTTCATAAAATAGGAAGGTTGGGCTACATTAGTGAAAGGACCCAATAGATAAAATTCACATACCTAAATTTTGGAATTTCTTGATTTAAACTTTGAAGGAGTATCGAAGCTTGAATGGAGTTCTTGAGATTCAAAATTATGCTTTAGACACTTGAATTTGGATGAGTTTGTTTTAATAAAATGGTTGAGAGGTTTTTGAGAGGGTTTTTGAGTGATATAGAGTTGAAATATGGTTAAGCATGGGATATTTCATGTATAAATAGGCATGGGGCCAGGACCCCAATTCTCCTAGGCTAAAACAGGAAATTAAGAAAGTGCTAACACTACTCCACGATGGGTCCACGTCGTGGAGCCATCGCATACCCTTACCATTTCTAAAAAGTTTTGCAAAAATTATTTTTCGCTACGGGTCTTCTAAAATCCACGTTATACCCATTGCCAAATTAATTTTTCTCCCTAATCAAGAATATAAAGTCAGATTTTTGATATCATGCACAGTGTTTAAGATATATAGAAGTTACAATTGTGAGCATTTCGAAGCACATTTTTGAGGCGTTTCACAGTGACGACCATATGGAGTTTATTGAAGAAGCCTACTGATTACTAGTAGTGGTGGGTGTGTCATCAGAGGATAAGCCGAGTTGGTGGCTAACCAGCTTAAGGGAGTTGCTAAGGTAAAATAATTTCCTTTAGTTTATTTCATATATAACTAGAACTAGGCAATAACTAATATCACATATACATGTCTTTCTTCCATAACATAAACCAAGCATAATGGGATCCTTTAGAAGATAGGGGCTGTATGACTAGTGGGTTGAAAAGAGAGGTCAAGGAGTAGGTCCCCTTGGTTAGGAGGATTCAAGTATGCCTTAATAGACTGGTTCTTCCCAATTGAGCTTAGGGAGGAGAAGGTCCAAAATTTCATCAACTTAAAGCAAGGGGGTATGCGTGTAAGGGAATAAGCCCTCAAGTTCACCAAATTGTCCAAGTATGCTTCGCTCATGGTTGCAGATCCAAGGGCTCACATAAGTAAGTTCTTTGTGTCAGGTGTCTCCAAGTTGGTCTCCAAGGAATTCAAGACAAAAATGTTGGTTAAAGAGATGGATATTTCCCGCCTGATGACATATGCCAAACAAATCGAAGAAGAGAAATTTTGAGAGAGGGCAGTGGTGTCCAAGAAGGCTCGTGTTGATGGTAAAAACTACTCTCATCAAAGGAGCAGTGGCTAAAAATCTCAAGGTAGCCCAATGCAAGGATCCACTAACACTCCTCCTTCAAGGAAGGACAAAGGGGTTTTCCCAAAGCCTCAAAGTCCTAGTTGCTCCAAGTGCGGAATACTTGAGAAAGGGGAATGCTTAGCCAGGTCCAATGCTTGCTTTCTCTATGGAATGACTAGTCACCATGCCAAGGATTGTAGGTGTAGAGGCACAAGGCCTTAAGCCTAGAGGAGCCAAGCTTATGGTCCCCTAAGGGCCAACTGGTTCTATGCCCTTCACGACGTCACGAGGTTAAGGAAGCCCCAAACGTGGTCACTGGTATGTTGTAAGTTTATGATTCAGATGCAGATGTACTATTAGATCCAAAAGCAAACTTGTATTTTGTAACTCCATTCCTTGCATAGAAGTTTCATACTTGTCCTAAAATTCTCCATGAGCCTTACGACGTGAGTAACCCCATGGGTGAATGTATCATAGCCTGAAGAGTCTATAGGGGTTGTCCTATTTTTGTTCTGCATGAAGTAATCCCATGTGACTTAGTTGAGCTCTCCATGGTAGACTTTGATGTAATTCTAGGGAAAGATTTGTTGCATGATTCTTATGCCTCTATTGATTGTGGAATCCATAGGGTCCAGTTCCAATTCCCTAATTAGCCAGTCCTTGAATGGAAGGGTGGTAAGTCTTCGTGTAAGGGTCAATTCATTTTTTTTTATCAAGGCTCGTAAAATGATTTCCAAGCGGTATATTTACCACTTGGTGAGGATCAAAGATTTCTCATCCAATGTTCCCTCTATTGAGTCTATCCCAGTTGTCAGTGATTTCTCTGATATCTTCCCAAGACAATTATCGAGTGTCCCTCCTGAATGAGAGATTGATTTTGGTATTCACCTCAATCTCTCCTTATAGAATGGCTCTCGCAGAATTGAAGGATTAAAGAAGCAGCTGAGAGATTTATTGGAGAAGGCTTTCAGCTGACCTAGTTGGTCTTCATGAAGTGCTATGATGCTATTCATACGAAAGAAGGTTGGGTGACTTCGCATGTGCATTAACTACCAATAGCTTAATAAGGTCACCATCAAGAATAAATATCTTCTTTTGATGATAGATAATTTGTTTGATCAACTCCAAGAAGCCACTCATTTCTCCAAGATTGACTTGTGATCCGGTTATCACCAATTGAGGTTGAGAGCAAATATGTCACGCCCCAAATCCCATTAAGGTAGACCGGCACCCGTTGCCGATAAGGCTCGGGAGAACCAACCTATATCTATACGTTAGCTATACATATTATAAGAGATTTCTACATTCAAACATGCCTTTATAGAAGGAAACAATTATGATAAACCTAAAATGAAATGCAATTGACTTGGCCTTTGGGGCCTCATTCTCTAAAGTACAACTCATAACCACACTTTAGTTTACATAGTCTACAAAGCCTCTACACA